>JAYMFT010121953.1:0-13237 GCA_038088735.1 Panulirus argus | reverse complement strand
TATATATATATATATATATATATATATATATATATATATATATATATATATATATATATATATATATATTACTGATTACGTAGCATATACTTTCATCAATTCCAGAGATAAATCCAAATTCTTAATTTGATACTCAAGTCTCTATTCGAGTCACTGTCCCTAACACCACAATTGGATGAAGTCTATGCATTAAGACGGTATATACTTAAGCCGGCATTATTCATGGATACGTATCTGCCGAATCAACCAGACGAATCTTCCCGTTGCAGTAACAAAATATATTTTTCTTGCTTTTGGAGTTGGGGCCGAGAGCACGAGCGGTCGTAAACCAACTGCATATGAAGGGGTTATACTGGAGGGGTCAAGCATAAAGATATGGTCCAGATATACAAGGCTGCAACCGTGTGCTTGCTTCTCCCCATCGTTATAAATGGAGTGTTAAGTCCAAACGAGGTCAAGAGAGAGAGAGAGTCGTGGATGGTCGTGGAGGATCAGGGTACAAAAAGGTAACGCCCCATGAAAAGGCTGTTCCTGTTATCTACGGGATCGGTAAAGTCTCCGGTTAGTGTTTCGGAATCTGCTTCTGGGACGCTGAAGGCAAACCCTTCCCCGTGTGTGTGTGCCGCTGTCGAGTGGTGTGAGAGGGCCGGAGGTGAGGAATGAAGCGTTTACGGCTCTCTCTCTCTCTCTCTCTCTCTCTCTCTCTCTCTCTCCACTCACACCCCTGCCAATTGGTGGCAGGGAGTTAGGGAGAAAATTCCGACCGTTTTGGCGTCTGCTTTAAGCTTCGTGTGTGATTTGCGCGGAGCCCGGAATCGCAATTTTGATTTTGTATATAAAATTCTCCCATTGTAAATTTACACGTGCTGTTAGGACAATCTCACGTTAGAAATAATCCTCGAAGCGAAAAGAGGAGAAAATATTAATACGAGTAGTTACACAATTTCGTTTGACAATGAAAACAAAACATTCAGTGCTCTCGTTATCTCCCTCCACAAAAGTGTTTTGTGTAAACATGTGATGGAGAGTGTAAGGCTCAGTTGTCTAGGCTACGGGGAGGAACGAGTCTACATAACAATGGAAAGGCCCATTAGGCAATGACAAAGGACATTTGTGCCGTGTCCCAACCTCATAAGATCTCGCATCTACCGGTACAGACGGTGCTTCATACTACCAAGGAGTACTTAAGAGAGGAGAAGAGACTTTTCTTTAAGTTTTCCAGGAACACTCTGAGGCCCAGGGTTAATGATACAACCGCTAATGACAACAGCAACGCAGCCTGGGGCGACTTCTTCATCTCGACGCTACGCTAACAAAGACGGAAGTGGGTCTCGAGTGATGTGTACCGCGGGTGTAAAGTCCTCAGTGCATCATTTTCGGGTCTCGTATGACAGTCAAGAATTACGCCATCCTTCAGAGGAAGGTGACTGTCGCCTTCATGATCTTCATTTCTCGTGATAGCGACGGAATATGTTGGCACGGGGTTGAAAGAATAAAAAAAAATGCCTTCAGTCAAGTCCATCTCGGGTGAAAGAACGGCAAGTAAGAGACGAAGAATGTTCTGATTAATCACGACTCCGCAGGTGTCTGAAGTACATGAGTCAAGGCACATGTGCACACACAGCCCATGACAGCAGTGGCCGAGGGTATTAACAACACTGAGGTGTACAGGAAGAGATGGTGGGGGAGGGAGAAGTGGTGATGCTTTAAAGGACTTATTGACACCAAAAAGGCTTTTGATTCCACTCTCGCTAAGAGAATGGTGGAACGATGAACCATACCAGAGACGTGAACAATACTTCATATTACTCTCTTTCTCTCTCTCTATTTCATCCACTCTCTTTCTCTCTATCTGTTTAACTCATCCTTCCTCTCTTTCTCTCTCTCCGCAAGCACTTAAAAATCTCTCACACGGTAACTGTTGACGAAAAATTCTAAAAATAAACATCCCATCACAGAACAATGTCCTAATCTGTAACTTATACACGGATCCTCCCTCTATGTAGTAACTCAGTAGTACGAAGACACTCGGGCCCAGGAAGGCAGGGGGTACACAGGGATCTTCCTTGAGTGTAAATCAGGAGGAGGAGAAGGAGGAGTCTTCCTTGAGTGTAAATCAGGAGGAGGAGAAGGAGGAGGACTCTAGGGTAGGAGAGTCGGGAGCCCTTCTTGGCTCGTCCGGTCACCAGCTGACTCGCCTGACCAGACAGGATGAGGGCCGGTCAGTTCACTCCTCCTCCCACCGCCTCACACTGCTTGCACCCTACCATGGCTTTTGCCTTATCATATCTGTCGTCTCTCATGTTTCTCCTTCTCTGCTCTCTTCTGTTTCATGTTCCTATTCCTCTTTTATCTTGTCCTAAAGTTTTCTACTCCTCTCTCTCTCCTCATCCTTTGCCTTTCCTTCCAGCTCATCATCATACCAAATTTTTCTATTCCTTCTTCACTTTCCATCTTTCTTAAAATTCTTCTTATTCCGTTTTACGTTTCCCATCTCTCTCTCTCTCTCTCTCTCTCTTTTCCCTAGTTTATTTCCCCATCTTTTGCCTCCTCACCTGCCCAACCTCACCAGCACGGTGTGATCGAAGGAGTAACATATGTGCAGAATGTCAAAGCAAATTGTTGAAGACCACCTGAATACAGCTAAGTATCCATACACACATGCATACAGTTACGCTTAATCAATCATACTCACGCAAATACACATACACAAACACAGAGAAAACATACAAACACGTATACAAAGGTACAAAAATAAACACATGTAATAAACAAACATTACAAAAGTGACCAGAACTCCACAATCTTTTCCTTTCCTTTGGCAATTCGTCTTCATGAATCACTACGTTAATACCCAAAGCAATTTTAGCCTCAGTATTGCTCAGACGACTAGACTATAAAAACATCATTTAATGAAGGTATCCACACAAAAAAAGACTGACTATCTTAAGCTGTGCTGCTTCAAACAGTTTCACATTCCGTGTGATATAAACACCAGCGTTCTTGTTGCCTCGTACGGCAGTCGTATCCATTAAACTATTTGATATTGCTCAAGCGTATCGACCTGACTGCTAATGAAGCCTCAAGAAGCATTGTTGATGTAATTAAGTATTTCATATATACCTCACGCATTCATTCCCTTTGCACGTGGGATCCGCAGTGAAATTGGACAAGGTTCGCTCAGGGGGAAGGTGTACCACGAATCAGCTATTACTCCTTTCAACCAAAGTGGTCGTGATTCTGCTTCGGCCATGTTTGTCATGGTGTAAATAAGTGCGAAAATATTTTTGGTAGTTTCGTGCACTCTGTAATTTTGCCATTTGTGGCAAGGTTATATACGTGTGTAGAGCAGGATATATATATATATATATATATATATATATATATATATGTATATTTACTTTAACGTATATGTACATACACACCCATTATCGACCAGCCCCGAGGACAGGATTACCGGCTGGAGTGGGTGTGGACTGATTTCCGCACCCAGGATTCGAATCTGGGCCGGGTCCTTGCGTGAATCATGGTCAGAGACGCTAGCCACTACCCCACGGAAGCCTGTACGTGTGTGTGTGTGTGTGTGTGTGTGTGTCCTCTCATTCCCCTGGTGGAGAACCGAAGCATTAAATGAACCAGCTCTTGCATTTTCCAGGAAGTGATTTACCACGCCCTAGGAATAAAAAAAAAACAACAACACGTACCGTAAACATGGTGTGCAAATGAAACAAAAAATAAAAAAAAGAGAGGAAACAAAATTCCTTTACCACATCGTATTTGCCGATGATTTATTAAGACAAGACCAAACACGATCCCTCCCCCTAACCCAACCCCCTTTTGCAACAGTCCTCGCTCTATCAGATAAAAATACTGTCCTGGTAAGAGAGAGAGAGAGAGAGAGAGAGAGAGAGAGAGAGAGAGAGAGAGAGAAACACACCCCATTACGTAGCAGGGAGGAGGAGGAGGACGACGACCACTACCACCACCACCACCTCCTCCTCCTCCTCCTCCCTCTCCTCCCACTTTTCCCCTTCCTCACTCCTGCAAAAACCCAAACTAAGCCAGTTACATCCACGATACCCGAGTTATCTTAATTTGATATACGTTTTTAATCCAACCTCCCCCCTCTCCCCCCAGCCGGCGCCTCTATGTACGCACGGGGGAAGCATGTGTGCGTTATTTTCGAATTCTCTTATGTAAATAACTAACTCCATGGGGGAACAGGAGGGGTGCGTGTGTGTGTGTGTGTGTGTGCGTGTGTGTGGAGGGAGGGAGAAGGGAGAGTCTACTCACTGCATATATTTGCATGAGGCACAAGGAAGGGGAGTATTTTAGGGCAGACTGGTATATGCTTAACTCACAAGCTACCCTTGAAAAAATGGAAAAAAATTATCCATCAAGTATTCAGCATTTCCCTCCTCCATTAAGTGTAGTTTGGTAAACGTTCCGATACTGCTCCGTCTACAGGAAATTCACAAGGGTTTCGGATTGTCTTTTTCCGTTAATATCTAATCATTACGAGCGAGAGAGATTTAGGATCTGTGATGACTCGTTTACATGTGTGGTAATTATCACTATGCTTAAACAATGCACTTCTACGAGACTCGTTGTTACGAGATCTAAACCCATTACAGAAGACTCATTAACGGAAGGCCTGAACCACACCCCGAAGAAATGAGTCACTCTTATGAGACTTTTTATCCTCAGAAGACTCGCCACCACTTCAGAGACCTAACCATGAGAGCTCTATCGTGAGCTTACCTAGAGACTCACTCTTAGTAGACCCAACACAAGGAGACACGACTCACACTTAAGAGACAGATATAATCTTCAGGAGATTCATGGCTGGAATACCCAACCCCACGCTACCCGCTGTGACTAGCCCCAACCGAAAGGACTAATAGGAGAACCAGCCCATCGTGATTCACTCTTCGGAGAGTATGGACTGACTGTTAGATGACCCGACCCCAGACTATCTACTGTAAGAGGATAGGACCCTTAGGAAGCTCGGCGTCAAGAAGTCCATTAGACACATCGTTAGGAGATCTGATTCCAGGTACCCGTGACCGCGGAAGACAGACGCTGGATCCAAGGAAGCTCATTACTTGAATACTCTTTCCCCAGAGGACACCAAACTCTAAGGACATCACTACTAGAAGATCCACTCACTCTCAGGAGACTACGCGCACAACCTGAATCACTGTGGTAACTACAGTGCTGCCAACTACATATATACCACAACTACGCAACCGCGTAACTACGTGGTATAGAAATACAAACCCACAACAACTGGGCCTCACAACTCTGATTCATAACCGAGAGCCTCGCATTAGAGCGACCTCACAATTATAAGACCCTGTGACTACGAGCTGGCCGACCACAAGACCTCCAAACTGTGGCAGAAATGAGTTCGAAATCTATGGCCTAAAACGCCCAAGCAAGTGCTCCACGACCCTCACACCACTCGTGAAGCCAGAGCCAAAAGGCACCATACCAGACCAACAACCTAGTGACCAAATAACTACTGTATCCACAGCTACAAAAATCCACGGGAACGATTCCCCCCACAACTAAAAACAGATGTACACGACTAGCAACTACGAGACTCACAGTTATGTGACGTATAACTACGATGTTCTACACATACGAGACCCGCAACTGTGAGATACGAAACCGCGAGACCAAAGACTAGAAGACTTCAATCACGAGACTCACAGCTTCGAGACGCACAACACTAAAAAAGAAAAAAATCCGAACTCTTGAGGATCAAAACCCACGTGGATTCGAACCCGGGAGGACACCGAACCGACTAAAACGAACAGCCTTGACATTTGCTCACGAACTTTACCTGGCGTAAATCCTCACTTCCGGCAGGCTAAATCAACCCCCTCCCCCCTCCCTCCCCTCTCACAACCAGCTGGGCCACGGGTAGAGTAGCATGACTGAGCTCAGGCGATCGATCAATACTCACCTGACGAAAGGACATTTACTATCACTACGTCAACAGAAGGCAGGCCCCGCCCCCTCCAAGGGAGGGAGGAACAATGGAAGGACGATAAACGATATCTTGCTGACGTATTATATTCCCGGCCTCGTCAAGGACTCCGTCAGGAGTTGGGGTGTACGGGAGAGGTTGGGTTTTGTGCCTCATCTAAGGTTGGGAAATGGCAAATGGTATTTATTACAAGGTGTGCGTGGAGTCTAATGGAAGACAAGACTCTCTCACAGACCCGTAATACCCAGCAAAAAAAAAAAAAAAAAAAGGTGCAATGCAACAGAGCAAAAATATTACTGACTGCATTTCTCCTTTGATAAACTAACTGGAAACCTTCATCTTCACAGCAGTTAAGCTGAGAGTTACAGGAACGTGGATATTAACTTGAAGCAACTAAAGAGCATTTGATCACAAGTGTCTCCAGACTAATCTGCCTTCCAAGAGGCGAAACAGATGAGGCGAACTGAAGAAAAAAATAAATTCCTGAGCAACAAATGTCGATAATAAATAAGCGGGCCGAATGAAGCCTGAGGATCTACACAAAGGCTACACAAATTTAGTGTTCAGGCCATCTTCATTCTTAGTTTCTTAAAACCCTAACACACACACACAAAAAAAAATATCACCAGTTTCTTTCACACTGGGATCTCATGTCCATCTAATCAAACCACATGACAAAATCATTTAACTGAAAGGCAAATCCCATGGCTGACATCCCGCCAGAGTCATCAACTAATCCCAGACTTAAGGTCAGGCTTCCATACAACAGTATGCTATTATGATACGGAGAAAAAGGGAATTCGATGCACTATAATCATCATACCTCGATGAAGAGAAACAGAAATCTAAATTAAGTTACTCATTAACATAAGATGAACTCAATTATTGCTGAACGTCGTGTGGTGATGGATACCACAGCGTCTGCTACGTTGGCTCACTCAATGCTCCAATATTGATGCCATGAACGCTGAGGTACGACAGTACGACCCTAGAGCACGACGACACGACCCTTGAGCACGACGGTGATAACGTGGACCTTGAGCACGAAGGTAAGACCCGGGAACACTGCAGTACGACCCTCGAGCACCGAGGTGACATCTTTGAGCACGGAGGCGAGACCCCCTGAACACGATGGCAAGGAACTTTGAGCGAGGGAGCACGACCATTGAGTACGGCCCTTACGTACGTCATCATACATACTCTGAATTCCAGTTCTCACAAAGAGATACCAAACTACGAACGAACAAATTTTGATACGACGCGTCGTAATATTACTGACCTGATTCTGAAGAGTCAGGCTATATTGAGTAACATATTGATCTTCTTTATTAGTAGGCTTTATGAGCAGTCATCTCTAGCCATCCTCAAAAACTCATATAACTCTCTAAAATCTAATTACACGAAGCTTACATGTTTACATTCGTGTTTCTCTCTGTTTCAGATTATTTTTGTCGACTCTTCGGACGTCTACGTTACCTTTGATAAGCCTGGGATGAAGACTGCAGTATGCCAGGAAGGTGGCCCTAAACCCAAAGACCCGGAGGCAGCCCGTATCCCCTATCCAGAAGGAGTCGTTCGTGAACGAATGATTCAAAACGGGATGAACCCTAAGCCCGGCTACCATCCGTCACGACTCCTTCCGGGATCACTACTACTGCAGAAGGCGACGACGGCGATTTTTCGCCTGGGGAAGTGTGCAGAAGAGAGTTGAAGCCCGTCAGCTGTGGTACAGATATTGTTGTTGCCACGTCAGGCGAGACGCGTCGAGTGGTGAAGATCTGCACAGGCGTATGTACGTCAGAATGACTAACTTAACTCTTTTTATTTTTTTTTTTATGCGATAATGTCAAGGTAGACGTGCGAAATTATTTACTGGCGTTAAAACTGCAGGGTATCATTTGCTTGCTGCGTACATCTGCACTCGATATTGGACCAAATGCGTGACAGGAAAAGACACATTTTTCATTACGAGTGGAAGATATATTACTAAATGAACTGAATGATTAATCATCTACTTATTGATATATATATATATATATATATATATATATATATATATATATATAAAACACATACATAAACAGAGGCGTATACGAGAACTATCAAGCACTGCAGCCAGGAAGAAGAAAAAAAGAATATTGCAGCATCTGCAGTTTGGCAACATGACACAGTGGGAGGTTGTACGGAGGATAAAAAAAAAAAATGAAGATATTCATGAAGATACGGACGTGGTTATCAGCTGACAATGATACAGCAACAAGATAGTGCGGAATAACAACCCTTAAGGCCATGTCAGTACAATGTCATCACCGTCTAAGAGACACTATCGTCCTTACTCAAAAACGAGAGTCTGGAACTTACTCTTAACAGGGATACGAATTCAGTTACTCACAAACTTCGGATGAAGTTAGACGTCGAAACTTCGCCATCGCTTCCCTTTCTTATCAGTGTGAAAAGAGTCTAACAACAAAGCGAATAAAAATGTTGTACGTCAGGCACAAGGAAAGAAAATAACTTCACAAGAGAAGTTTTTCCTCAATAAGATCCATGATATAAATCCCTGATCTGGGTTCTCCCTGAGGAGTCCCTGATCTGGACTCGCACGGGAGAAAGGGACTCTCCACCTGGGTTTCCCTTGGGTACGAGAGAGATGAAACCTCCCCCCTATATCAAGTGGGTTCCTCAGGAGAATGAGATACGAGAACCCACCCTCACCTTGGGTTCCCCCCAAAGCGACAACAGAAGAGGGGAAACCTCTTCACACCGGGTCCTCTTGAAGCACGAGACAAAGGAACCCCTTTCGCCTGGCGTCCTCCAGGGTACGAAATAGGGACCTTCCCCTTCCCCTTCCCCCCCCACCTAACCAGGGTTCCTCCCTCAGGGTACGAGACAGGAACCCCTATGGCGATGCCAGCTGTTGGGACCGATTCATGATGACTAGTACGCCATTGGGGCCTTGCAAACGCCCGGCGATGCGGGCACTGCTGAAGCAAGGAGTCAAGGCCAGAGTGAGCCGCCAACATGATCATCTTCCGGGCTATTGTTTCCACCAGGTTTTGTTGTGGTGCCAGTCTGGCTCATTAGCATGTACCTCCGCCTCGTGTAAACATACGGGGCACGGATATATATATATATATATATATATATATATATATATATATATATATATATATATTAAGTGAAGGAAGCAAATCTACCTAAGTAACAAATCCCTTGAAACGTAACTGTTTCGGGTGCATCTTTTTATGCGACACCCAAGACTCTGTAATTATAATTCTGAAACAGATTAACTTTGGCTGATAATCTAATTATCTGGACTTGAGGATTAAAAAACACTATTCTCTCACTCCCCCCCATGTAGGGAACTGGCTACATTCTTCACGCACGTCATGCACATCCATGCAACAAATAAATAGATAAATTAAACAATGTCAGTAAAGATTCATGTCCGTGAATGGACCGCATAAAGAGAAGTAAAGATGATAGTAAATATATAAAATAAAATGAACAAAAATAATGTAAATCGTAAGGTACATATCTTGGTTCTTCACGGAGACTTCCTTGTTTAACCGTACGATACTTAGGCTCGCATGCATTGTGCGCTACGTGATAGGCTATGGCTCAAGGCAAAGCCTCACCTCATAACAGATGAAACACATACCCGACAGGCGACCTGGAAAGCTTTCTTGTTTAAGGAATCATTCGGTAATTACCATTATAAATGTGTTATAGAAAAATGATGCGATCAAGAGAATCTAATACCATGGAAGTGAACATAACTAACCGACAGATAAAACATCAGCTGGAAAGAAAAATATATACAGAATCGTACATATATCATAATGTGATATATCTCAAAATACCATAAAGTAGAACCATGTTCAGTTGATAAAAGTTCGGATTTACCTCCTGTACTGTACATTAGGTAGGTAATCAAAGACAACTTGCGCTTGCTGTACGATTTTAGGCTGCTACTTAAGACCACAAACGTCTTTCAGTAGTCTGTCTCAGTACTTCATGAACGTTTCGGGTTTCAAAGAATGTTTCCGTAATCCAAGAATGTTTTTTTCGGCATAGCTTACGTGTTTCTGCAGTTCACTAATTTTCCCCGTAGTGCTCGAATGTGTCAGAATTTCACCAAGTCACGAGTGGTCGGTTTCCGTAGCTGATGGATGCTTCTAACTCTTGCGGAACTTCAGGAGATAATTTTCCGTTTCGTGAACTATTTCCAGCAAGCGCCTTCCCCGCTTTCGTATCTATTGTCCTTCAAGTAACAGCATGGATTAAGTAGTCTCTATATTTCTGGCAACTACAAACAGCCTGTCTATATTCCATTAACTATAAACAGGCTCTATATTCTAATCAATCATCATATAATAATATGAAGGACTTTTCTATCGACTGACTGAAAATAGAGTTTTGTAAAGATTATTATAAACATAAAGTATATCTCAACGTCCCGTAATTCCAAAATATTTACGAGGACACAAGTCTACAGGAGCTATAGCCATTCAGTCGATTCTCGACGGTGCTTTGTCGTTGGCAATCTTCCTACGCATCGGTCTACCGTGTTGGGTCGACTATCACTCTCTTGAACGTATGGCAGCACGACCCTTGAGCACGACAGCACGACCATCGGGTATGATTGGCGTGACCTTTCTAACCTTGCCCATGACGATCAGGACGAAAGACTAGGATAATCGTGCTATATAGGGTGCTCGAGGATCGCACCATCGTGATAAAAAAAGGTCGTGCCACTTGCGCTCAAGGGTTACGTATATACCCTCTTGCTCAAGGGCGACTGCGACGTGTTCAAGGCGTTAACGGACGCAAATCACGTGCGTTACCCCTGTTGAGCTGGTGCCGTCAACAGCGCCACCGTTCGGGCAGGACGAAACAGACAGCTGGTGTGATTAGAGCCACTCCATCATCAACAGCTGCCCAGTGGCTAACTGGCTGCTGCTGCTGTACACACACACACACACACACTCTCTCTCTCTCTCTCTCTCTCTCTCAGTATATTTATTGTGGTTCAGGGGCAGGACGTGTTGGTGGGCAGGTCCTGCAGTCGGCGGCCTGAATGCCACGGACCACCTTTTCCAAGAACCCTGAGCAGCACACAAACTCGTGAAGGATGATGGCCACGCCCGTCAGGACGTTGGTCGAGATGGCGTCAGACATACGAGACTTCAGCTTCTCATGTTGGCTCGATATCAGCTTAAGCTGACTTGTGGAGGTAAAAAGACAAAAAGAGTAAACTAAAGAATCAGTCTTTACTAAGACACGATTACAGACAAACATTAACAACAACAGCAGAGAGAGAAAGGAAGGCTTCATGACTCCACGTTCGGATTCTTATAGTACACACGTAAATGAAAATCTGCCCACTGGGGTCTGATGAAGACCCTTTGTGACGCCTGTCATCATTCTTCTGCTCCACCGCTCACAGGATGAACGTGAAGTGTAATATAACAAAGTTGAGATTCAAAAGCAAATGAACACCAGCCACAATACGGTGAGATGCCTGCGCTACGAGATTACCTGTTGTGATTGGTTAATCGAGATGGTCTGTACGCTAATTTCCTCCCCCGGCGGTGTCTTGCTTGACTCCACATCTGCAGATCACTCCCGCGGCGTCTCCACGCCAGACACTGTGGAGGCTTATGAATAGGAGAGCTGATAAAGACCGGGCATCCACTAAAGCCGTTATCGGGACTCTAACAAGATGGAGTTTCTCTGTCTGGAAAAGTCTCTCCGTTAAAAGAAAAAGAAAAATCAACCCCTTGAGCACGGTGGTTTCAATCCTTGGGTGCTGTGGCCTGGTACTTGGCACAGCCTGTGAAAGGATCTGGTCAAAGGTCACAGTTATCATCCCCCTGGTGGTCGTGCCGTCGAACTGAATTGTCGCATCCTCTTGCCCAAGAGGTCATACCATCAAAGAGAATTTCGATTTCGTTTCTGTTCTAAGTCAACGGTTCGACGCGTATGAAAATGGCATTCAAACAAACAATTGTAGGAGAAAAACGGAAGAATTCTGTGAAGAAGAAAAGACAGGAAATAGACTCATTTATTCAAACGATGTTAGGCAATGTTATGCAATCTGGTTTTTCCCAAAGACTGGGAATATAAGTTAGCACTTACACCACTTAACCATCACTGGCGTGTGAAGATCATGTTAGGGACAAACGCGGAGGGCACGCATGAGAACAGCGGACACCACAATTTTTCCCACAAGCCAGTGTTGAAGTCACCCAGGGCACCAAGAATGCACGATGCAATGCAGTACATGTAGACATATTTCATACCTCTTGAAAATGCAAATTTTTTTTGCTTATAGTCAGGGTCTATATTGCCCGGGCACTGTGTCCGGCAGAGTGTGTTTGCACTTTCTATATACTCAGGATAGAGACATATACCTGATATTACATTGTATACACACACACACACGTATATATATATCACCAATCGTGTACTATGTGGGTTTATTTGGACATAGTATAGTACTAGAGAGATAATGAATACATCATTCATGAAAGGATACGACTGAGAGAGAGAGAGAGAGAGAGAAAGAGAGAGAGAGAGAGAGAGAGAGAGAGAGAGATGATCCTCCCGTGAGAAAATTATCTCCACCGTCCATAACACGTACACACTACTACACACGACGTCTGCCGAATACGCGGCGACTTCATGCAAACTTTTTGTCATATTCTTCTCTCTCGAGGGGACCCCTAGGTCGTGGACTACGCGAACGTGCCACGGTACTTCTGGCGTTGATCAGTGACCACTGATCCCTCCCAGTGCCCTTCATTTGAATATGAAACGCGGGCACGACGGCAATGGATCGCCAAGGAGGACTTGTAATGAAAGCTACAGCCAACCTTAAACACATTGAGCCGCGCCACATCCGTCTCGCGGAGGAAATTTATCGCCTGTAATTCATCTCTTGGTTCCGCTACGGACGTTAAGGAGAAAAGTGGAAGTTGCCGATACGTACGGGGTGGGAGGGGAGTGACCACAGGGACGGGCGGGGACTGAATGGTTCTTATACGTTCGAGTGCCCCTTCCCCACGTGTGCCCTGGGAGTATAAGTCCCTCGCCAGGCATTCCTCCTATCCCTCGTTGTGGTATGACATGCATGCCTGTCACGTAAGAAAGACACACACACATGCGCGCACACACACACACACACACACACACACACACACACACACACACACACACACACACACACACACACACACA
>JAYMFT010121942.1:0-13237 GCA_038088735.1 Panulirus argus | reverse complement strand
TATATATATACCTTATCCTGAGCCAGGTACTCATTTTATCGGCCAAACCCTAGGGGTGGATGAACAGCTGGGTTGACTGTGAACCAACTACCGTAACCAGGATTCGAACCTATGCGCTCGACCCTGGGCGGCCCGTGAACGCGTCACAGTCAAGAACGCTAACCGCTGGTAGATTAATTAGGCTATCTGCATATCATAAGAAATCAGGCTACAACTTCGTGTGATGCATTTTCAAAATCGATACAGACATCAAAGTACAAATCTTTCTTTCCTCATGCAAACTATATACCAGTAATGAAAAGCTTGATCTCTTGATTTGAAAAAGATAACAAATGGTGTACAACAGTCATTCTGTAGGAATTTAATTCTTGATTATGATTTACCTAATGATACTGATTTCTGCTTTAACAGCAAAGGTGAGGTAAGATGGCGGCATATAATGTTTTTCTCTTTGGGTGAATCATCGATCTTCACTACTAACGCCCGTGAGCCTGGAATGTTTCGCCCGCCCGACTCACGAAGCCTCTGCTACTAGGGTTATCATTTAACCTTTCGCAGCTGATAAGCCGGCTGCCCATTTTATCGACCAATTGCAACAGGGAGATCGAACACCTGGGTTGGCTGTGTGCCGGCTTGAGGGCTCTGCTCGGGATTCGAACTCAGGCCAGCTTATTTATAGTCAGCGACCCTGATCACTGCTGCACCGCGGCAGCTCTGGCGGAGGGCTGATTTATGGAGGCAGAAAAGGATGCACGATAACTGCAAGGGAATGGGCAAAATTCTAGGCAGCGTTCGATGCTGAAGCTCTTACTCTTACATATTCGAAGTACAATATGAGAGTCATGTTTTTCGGGGATCGCTATTATCTGGAAAATGGCGTATCGTGTTTTCAGAGAAATAAATACGTGTATGACAAAAAAAAAGCCAATTCTATACTGACGTTTGATGATATTTTGTAAGATTTCCATTTCATAACAACTGGCAATTTTGTTAACGTATTGAGGTCATATTTATCTACATGCTATCTAATCTGGAATTCTCCCGGTGATTTACTCAGTGGAAGACCTTGAACTAGTTTAATGCTAAGGTAACATGAGAGCAATCTTGCTAAAACTACTCAGCGCTTTACCTGAAAATATCAGAAACATTTTGCACGAAACTACTGAAAAAGAAGTCATTGGGTACATATCTCTAAAATGTACCAAATCATCCAACCGAATCGGACTCCTAAACAGTTGAACAGTAAAAACAATGAGGAATGACCAGCCTGAAAAATCAAAGTACACTCAGGATATACACACGCTTTAATTCTCTGGTTATTCGTATTTCTGTCTTATCTTTAACTCAGACCATGAAAAAAATGAGAAGGAATTAATTAACTTTACGCTCTTCATTACGAAATTTTACTGGTCTGCATAAAGCCCGCTAAACTGAACTAAATTCTAAGTACGCCAGCAGTCATCAAAGGAAGGTATTTATGGTCAAAGACGGAGTTGTATAACGCCCAGAGGTTTATACTATCATGCAGACACCCAGAGCCATGCTCACATTCGCAAAATAACACACCACTTGACACAACGCATAATCTTGAAAATCACGAAAGAAGTGCGTCTGTTAAACCGTCGCGTCTCTCATAACGTACACTTGCACAACTCAACCACCTGTGGTTAATGATGACATTAATCAGGTTCAAAGGAAAGTGAAAAACCAACTTAACCAATAGGTGGTGGGCGGGAGCTCCAGAGGCAACGGGCCAACCCGCTCGGCAGACGGCAACACACCACCAACCAACCTGTTGCTGCCAGGCGAGGCTAGGCTCGCGCTCTTCCTGATGGAGCGCAGGAGGTGTTCCTGCACATCGCGGATCATGGTTAACAGCTTATCTTTTGTGATAAGATATATACTTACACACCAGCTCTTTCATACAGGCGAAACCTAGTCACGACTCCGTTTCAGTACAAGGATAACAAGATATTTTTTATGTTCAAGTAATACTCATCAACTCTTATGGGCACAGAACATTTGAATCGGTTTACAGTAACAAGGCACAGCTGTCTCGTATGTGTTTTAAGACACCAGCTCTTGTCAGGTGAATTCTTGAATACTCCAACAGCTCCTGTAGGAAAAGCATTAAACTAGGCTTCACAACAAAGTTCATTGGTAACTATGTATTGATTTTGTGTTCCCACACACACACACACACACACACATGCACAAACAGAGAGAGAGAGAGAGAGAGAGAGAGAGAGGGAAGGAGGGAGGGAGGGAGGGAGAAAGAGAATACCTTTCAGTTAGGGTAGAGACTTCTGCAATAGTTGGGCCCTATCTATTAAACTTTCTGTACTATCATACAACGTTTTTACTATCTTGGTACCGTCAACACAAACAAGTTTTATCAATCATATTTCACTCATTCAACAGTTACTGAAAATCCTCACATCTTTCCGAACGTGTTTCTTACATTTTACTTTTCACTCTCGACGTTGTCAGGTGTTATCTTGTGTTCCCTCATTCTTTTCTTCCACTATGGGCAAATTTGCAACTCCCAACTGAAACTCGGCAATCTTCGTCACCTTCCCTTGAACCATCTAAGAATTTGTTTTTCCAAGCACGTGACCAAATTCAAAACGTATTTTATAATTTAGGTTTAACATTCCCTTCGTTTACAGATGTTCGCAATTTTCCACGTTAGCAAAGAAGCGTCCAGAACAGATTAGTGTACTTTAGCAGGAAATAGATCCTCATTTGGCTCTTTCCTCGGTTCCTTCTTTGGGAAGGTAGTATAGTGGTGGAGGATTTCCAGCCCTCCTCTGTCGCCTTCTATGTCATGTGGGAGACACGTGAGCAGTGTTCTTTCTCCCTAATCCCCAGGGATATACCTACGTTTAATATGTAGCGTAAACAACGCATTAACGTATGATTCGGAATCTTTCAGCATACCGTATAGATAAATTACTCCAACCCACATAGCACTGCCCATCTGAAATGTGTCCTCTGCTCTTTTATGCCCAGAAAACTTTCGATCAAACTTGCATAGCCCTTATGCCTGGCTGAAAATTCAGCTGCTTTAACCAACCTCTTGTGCTGGTTGCAGTCTAACGCGTCCTTGAGACCCAAAAAGCACAATGCACCCAACTCTGGATATCTTTTCAGGAATTTTCAGTACTGGAGCATATTTCAAAGTGGCCCATTTATACAACAACTATTTTGATAGAAATCTCACTAGTAATATTACAATTCATATTGTTATACCAAATAGGGCCTCAAAGGGCCTCGTTTCTTAGGGCAAAAGTGGCTTTTTGCTCCTTAGTACTGGGGGCAGAAGGAAGGGCCTCCTGGGGATACTGAACCAACAATAAGTATTCTAAAAGATACAGATTCATCCAGCTCTTTTGTCTAAGCCATAGGTCACTCTGCATAGATGTCTAGGAGACATACAGCGTGACATCTTTCCTCTCATACACAAACGCGTGTTGAGACTAACACACACACTTCAAAACATACATCCACGGATAAAATAAACAACGTGCCTAAACTGTGAATCCTGACAGCACACAAATGTTTAAACAGTTGTATGATTATACAGAATGTTCAAGAGATGGGACCCAAAGAGTGTAAACTCCCTCCCCGTCCAGTTAAGAGGTAATTACCTACGAGACATAAACCCCACCCTTCCCCCTTCACAAGACCACAGAAAAACTTCTCTCATTTGCCGGAAGGGAAAGACATTAGCACGTAAGTCGCCCCATTTAATGAAAGCAGAATAGAAAATGAAGGTGAAAGTTCAAGCCAACCCGTTACTCACGTACGATATAGAACCCGAGCATTGACGCAGCGTAACTTTCCGGGCGAGGTTTCAGCCGCTTTGATGGTGGTGTTGGTCACGGGCACAACATCCACTGTAGTCAACTTAAGATTCGCCTCATGTCCACATTAACCTGTTTGTTATTCCGGCAAAGTTCCCTCTCAATATTGTTCCTGGATCTCCACTCCCGATTCTTTGGCGGCGTGATACAAAAATACCAACAAACTTTCTGAATGTAAATAAGATTATTACACGCCACTCTTAGCAAGATTAAAGACAACAGACTTTAGCAACATGGTAAAAAGAAAATACTAAGTAATGTAGAATACCAACATTGTATAATATGAAATAGAACTGTGTGGCATAGATTATCAATGAGCGGCAATATGTAAAATATCAACTTCGTTCTAATACGATATTTGAACCCTTAAAGGGGACCCAGGAAACCCAAGCGACTTATTAAAGGACAACAGAAGCCGGTCCAACAGATTCCCAAGCTGGAAGGAGAGAGAGAGAGAGAGAGCAGTGCTAGAGGCTTTTGTACAGTCCGTGGCAGCCGGCCTACTCCAACCCACCGCCATTAGGGCTGGCTAACGTATGTTAGGCTAAGCAAGGGTAGGTTAATGGCTTGAATCCCTGCAGGCACTACCGCCATCACCGAGTCCTTCACCACACGTACATGATCATCACTGCACAAATACGATCACCTGGACGGATTCCTGATCAATAATGCACGTCTATAATCAACGCACGTACATGTACAAACACGTACACCATCACCAAATGACTGTGATCATCACCACAGTAGGATTACCACAATACATATATCAAAGCCTTCATAAAAAAGCATCATCACACGAGAGAAACATTACCATCATACGAACATAAACCCCACAGTAGCTTTCACGCGACACAACTCGCCACAACCACACATTCGTAGCTATAAAGCTGGCCCAAGAAATTAATCTGAAAATTCCCTAGAAAATGTGTAACTTCTTGGATATTTCTTTTTTCAATAATGATCTGAATAACTTCTGGCATAATTTTACCTAACGTTAACCATATCAACATTTTCCTTTTCTTCAACATTTTGTTAGGAATCATACCGCAAACGAGTCGTATTTTATATTGACAACAAATAAAGTTTTACGGTTTACAAATGTTGGTTTATACTACCTCGCTTCCCGGAGAAAGAGTACCTACATACAAATACCTATGGCGAGATTCTGCTTAGGCAAGGCTGCGCGTAGCGCTCACCACAGTGAAAAATGGATGTCAACTAGCTTGTGTAAAATTATTTTTAACAACTTCAGAAACATAATCAATGGCTCAACCCCACTGCCGGCAAAACAGAGGTCGAGCAATATTTGCAAATTTTGGTTTTTTGCTGCCTTTGAAATTAAGATTAAGGATAATGAAGAAACTGGATAATACGTCAAAAGAGACAGATCTAACATATAAACATACGTCAGAAAAAAAATTAAAATATGAAGATAGAAAGACACACATTTATCGTCTGTATGTAAACAGAACCGCTTATTAAGGCTGAAGATACGCACGGGAGAAACAGATCGTCTGCGTCTGGATTAATTTCACATTAGTTCAAAAGGTTTCCTCGAACGCCATTCAATTATTCATTCGGCTCTTGTCTTACACAGATTTTTTTTTATGTTGAAGGCTCCAGTCACGGACAAAAATCCACATCGAGGCCGGGCCTTGATTAGAATATAGAGAATTATGAAACGGGAAAACACAAAGGAAAGTATTTACGAATTTTTGAAAAATGAAGGACCTGTCTTTTGAAATGTGCATGGTCATAGTTATCGGGAAAGACATGGGAAGGTAGAGAGTTCGAAAGCTTCGACGTGGTGGGAAAGAAGCAGTTATCAAACCGGCACACCCTTGAGTTGCCGATGGCAACACAATAATCTTGTGACGCAGAAGCTTTTCGAGTATTGCGTGGTCTAGCTAGTGGTGGGGGCACACAAGCAGCCAGCTCTCGGGAGCATAAACCAAAGTAATACCTATAGAAAAGGGAAAGTGAACCAACATTGCGGCGTAGGGCAACGGGGTCAAGTTTGGCAGTTATCCTGGGAGAGTTGATAAGTCGGATTGCTTTCGACTCAACTCTGTCAAGTAAGGAAACAGAGGTAGAACCATCCCAAATGTGAGAGCAGTACTCCATACAAGGACGAATCAGTCCCTTGTATAAACGGAGCAGCTGTTCAGAAGAGAAAAAGTTACGACATCTAAACAGGACACCCAGGCTCCCTCTGTCTCTCCCTCTCAACCTTTTCTTATATAACTAATTACTTTCCAAGCTTTCTCTTTTCACTGACCCATTTCCAGCCTTTTCTTTCTATACTACCCCTTCTCAGCCTTCCTTTAACTGATTGAATGGCTTGATTACTTTAGTATCTCTTGTTTTTAAGCATTATCTTTACTGCTTCTTGGCTCATCCTTTATTTCTTGAATCCTTTTCTGTTCTCTCTTTAATGGCAATAAACTGTCCATGTTATTAGCCTTTATCTTCCATTCTTTCCGGCAATTATGTAATTTACCCCTCTCTTTACTGATTCCTTCTAATTCGACCCATCTTCATGTGCATGATTACTTCTCCTTCTTGAGTAACTGCTGCTTATCACTCAGGTGTGATTGTATTTTATTCAACCAATCTTTTACTGTCTATTCATATCTACCAATTCTTTGGTACCATAATCCGGCCCATTCTTAAGCAGTACATACCAATCATTTCCTTAAGGCTCTAATTATAATTGTCAAATATAATATTGATAATAATAATAATAATAATGATGATATTGATAATGATAATAATGATGATAATAATAACATAATGATTATAATGATAGTAATATCAATAATCATAACAATAATAACAATACTATTGATAATAATGATGATAATGATAATAATGATAGTAATAATAATAATGATAATAATAATAATAGCAATAATAGTAATAATAATCTTAATAATAATAATTACTCTAATAGCGTTATCATCATAATACCCAAATTGTCGTCAAGAATCACTTATATGATTTTGAAATTCAATTAAAATAGAAGGATAAGAGAAAGATATCAGAAAAGGTATATTATTTGATCATTCTTTTTACAGCAACCGACATGGCAAGGGCAGAACACGCCCGTATTATAACCATCTGGGGTGAAAGGTCAAAAGAGTCAGGAAAAGAATAAAAAAAAAAAAGATAATCGGAGCTCGTGCTTGCAGACCTGACCTTTAAAGGTAGAAAGGTTAAAGGACGAAGTAATGGTAAAAAATAAGATACATTTAAAACAAAAGATAGTGTAATTGTTCCTATTTCGTGTGCATGTTTTGCAATGCAAATCTCCTTCCCTATGTTGCTTGCCCTGACCTGAAATGCATTTCGCAGATGACTGAAAAATTGGCAGTTATCTTCTTTATCTTATCTGTATCTTGCGCAAACTTCCGGATCGGATTTTCCTCTTACCAGTCCGATGACTCGGCCTTTTAATCACTAATCTTCTCTCTGGGGGGAAGAGAAATAGTGCCACAATCACCGGGAATTATTTATGTCGTGATTGGTGGACAAATTGTGTTTCCAAATCGCAGAATTATTTTCCATTCCAGCTTTTTGTTTGTGTTATAGTCAAAATTTAGGTCGGGGGTCTCCTCTGTTTTTGCATACAAATAGATAACTGCTGACAATGTAGCGTCATGATGAGGGTTGTGTGGGCTGTGATGGTAAATATGGTGATGATGAGATATATATATAAGGGTGACTACAGTGAGAGATGTGGTGTATTGATATTTCTGGTGGGATGTGCCATCGGTATTTTCTTTGCTGGTAATTGTGATATGAGAGTGAGATCTGAACGTGAGGTGTGTTGATGGTGAAGAGTGATAGTGACATGTAGTGATAGGTATGATATAGTAATGTATTCCATGGGGATAGGGAAGAAAGAATAACACTCACGTGTCTCCTGAGTGTCGTAAAAGGTGACTAATCAAAAGGGGAGGGAGCTACGGGGACTGGAAATCCTCCCCTCTTGTATCCTCTCTTTTCGGAAATAAGAACAGAAGAAGGATCAGAGTGAGGACCTTACTTCGTACGTCCAGGCGATTATTCCTGACGTTACCACGCCAAAAAGGCAAAGGCAAGAAGGTAGAGAAGAAAGCGATTACTGGGACGGACGTGTAACATGTGAATACTGAATTTCCCTATGGTTAACCAAGCTTTCTTGGAGTATCCTTCACGTATACAGGATATCGTAAGCATCCTAAAGGCGTGGATGGAGTTTCCTCGTTCCTGAAGCAATGTCCATAAGGGACAGTGTGTTACAGAACGGAAACATTTCATCAAAAAATATAACTTTTGTGAAATGGTCCTCAAATCTGCAGTTCCCTCTTTCTTTAACCAAGCATTTGATGTCCTAATCCATCTTTCAGACTCCCTTAGATACAAATCATCCGTGGATAATCAAATGGAAATACCAATTTTATGGATAAGTACTGATTTGATTCAGTTTAAGATGTTCACCCCAGCTGTATATACACAGGAGGAACAATCTTTGCCTTATGGACCCATTCGTTTGCAAACGTTCTTGTATCTGAAGACGTCTTCTATTTTCCTCCTTCGAGATTTGGAACTCTTCCATCGACGAAAGATGAAGGCGGCAGACGATGAATATAATCCAACCTGCACTCTCCCTCTTTCTTTCCCTCCCTTTCCCACCCACCCCTCCCTCCTCTCCCCACCTCTCACTCCCTCCCTGCTGGCAGGAGGGAGAGGCAGTGAGGGGAGGAAGAGGCGGCGTTGCTGATTTAATTTGTCTTCGTCCATATCACGTAGGCGGCGATGGTGCCAGGTCTCGCTGGCTGTCTCGAAGAGGTGTAGGCTGCGCAAAGCTCTTTCTTCTTCGCCACATGTGCCTCCACAACCCAGGGTTCGAGTTATTTATGGCTTTGTCGAGTTGCTTCGCCCAGAAGATGATGGATTTTGAATTATATCAGCAATCTATGTTGATTGATATATAATCTGATAAAGAATCTTAAAGGTGAAAGTGAAAAAAATTTACTGTTGCTTGATTCAATGTTGTTCACAAGTGTAAGAGTGGAAGAAAGGTGTAAGAAGAAGCGACGCGTTGATAGGAAGGAAGGAGGAGGAAGGAGGATTCGGGGGGTTTAGGGAGGAGGGGTGGAGAAACCATAATCTGAGAGATGTGGGAGCAGAGGGGAAATTAAGTGGGCTTTAAACTGGCTAAAACCGGAGAGAGAGAGAGAGAGAGAGAGAGAGAGAGAGAGAGAGAGAACTTACGAGAGACAGGCATGTAATAAATGAACTCTAATATCCCTAATTAGCTCATAATGATTAATAACCTTTTATTTTTCCTTTTAGAGAATATGATTTCGACGCTTTTTTACATGAATATAATACCAATATTCTTTTTGAGCGCGACCGTCGATTTATGTGCCAGAAGAGAGATTATACACCCAGAATACACTGGGGTAAGCGTCTCTGAGAATGGATTTAACAGCAAAATTAGTCCGGCTTAGTCGAGGAGAAGAAAACATCAGCCGCAGGTCGAACCGGTCGGGAGTCATGAGATTAAAAGCGTAGGAGTGGGGAAAGAGACCGGGCGGAAAGTTAATGTAACTGGGTTGGTAATTGGTTGTAATTCAGAGGTAATTCCACCGTCTAGGAATAGTAGAATTGGTTGCGCCCCGAGTGACTATTAGGTAGCCCTCCTATCTAGACAAGATGATGGTCCTGTGTGATTCTGATTTCGGGTGGATTCTAGCTGCTGTAGAAGTCGTAATGGCTTGCGTTTAGAATGAGATCCATTGTCTTAAAGACTGGCATTGGTCTGAGTTGGGGTGAATTAAAGTACTGAACCCATGGTAAGTTCAGAGGCCTTGTCAGTGAGGGGGAAAGTCCCCGGAGATGGACACGCCCCTGGGTTAACTCAGAGAGTTACAAGCTCTCGTTAGGCCAGGCATGCCACGGTTGTGGTGCTCCACCCGGAATTGGTATCCGTTTATCTACTCTATCCAACCCATCCACTTTCTACTCAATCCATCCACTTTTCTGTCTTCTCATCCCATCCACTTCCCATTGGGCTCATTCGATTTATTTTTCTCTCTACTAATTCCACTCACCTTTTCTAATTAGTCTCCCTCCCACCAACCCACCCTATCCTGTTTCTCTTACACGCTACTTATCTACTTCATTCTATCCAGTTTCTTATATTCCCTAATCCATCCAACCTTTGTGTCCATCTTCTGCTCAATCCTACTCCTTCTCTACTCACCTAGACCAGAGCCTCTCTGAGAAACGCATTCCAATTATCCTTTCGGAATATCTGGTACACCTAATTCACCCACCTTTCTCGCTTGTGGAACCAGACAACAACCGCCTCACATAAACAGGTCATCTGGGTGGGGGAAACCACTCCCATTCTGAGGGTATCCTAACTCCTACTTCCTGCTTCCAACTTGTTGTATAAGGAGGCCACTAAACCCTCTCGAAGAGCAGCTGTTGGTCGGCACCAAGAGCCCAATTGATGGCTTTCTGCACAGCCAATTCTGAAAAGCTGGGGCCAATTTTATTATCCGTGGAGCCCACAGGGAGAGGCAGTTCCAGGGGATTGTATTGGACTCTGGGGAGGAGGGAGGGGAGGGTGGGGGTGAAAGCAAGAGAGTGGGAGCTATCGGGGTGGTAAAGAAGAGGGTGGGGAAGAGTGGATGTCTCGTGTAGTGGGTATTATCTTTATGGAAGTGTGTGTGCGCGTGTGTGTGTGTGTGTGTGTGTGTGTGTGTGCGCGTGAGGGAAATATACGTATTCCATTATTTGGCAGAGGCTGTGAATATCTTATCCTCATCATCACTTACACCAACAAAAGTTGGTCAAATCGAGTCATATACTTTACATACACCCACAATAATGTAAACAAATCACAATCACGGATCTTTATTACCAATTTCATAAGCAAGCCTTTTCCATCAGACCGATAACTATTTTCCTCATTTCTTTTCCTCCAGGCCAGCATTTCCTCCACCAGGGCTGCAGCCCCTTCACAAAATTCACCAATAGGCTCGTTTTCGTCACTCCACTAATTTCTTTTCTGCCTCTTCGCAAACCGTCTTCCATTTTTCGAACATATTCAACCTACCCTATTTTCATCGCCTTTAGCATTCTGTCTTTCCACCTCTCTCCCTTTTTACCTAATTCCTCTTTATACAGTCTCATTCTTCATCTATCTCACCTCCTTCTATATAAAGCAAAAAGTACATTTCTTTCTAACTCTCTTTTCTCATTCGCTATTTCATCTCACCACTTTCCTTTAGCCCATCCGTCATTATTGCAACTCCTCCTTTACCCTTCTATTTCCCCACCTATTCACCGTTCATCCACTGACCTTCTCCTCATCCCAATCTGTACACTTTGGCCACTTCTCTATTTCCAATCTCACTCCCGTCCATCTGAACGCATCCAAAACTCGAAATGCATTTTTCATCTCCCTATGGGATTTGTCCTGTTTATCAGAGGCCTTCGTATCGTCGACTGTCGTCTTCGTGACTGGAGAATCCACCATTAACACCTTGACCTCCGGCAAGACGCACCATGAGGAATGTGAACTTTTAATTCTCGAGTTCTTCATCGACCTCTCTCGATGAAGTTACAGACGAGGTCTCATCCCGGACGCAACGCTTCGAGTAGGCGGGGGAGGGAATGGGTCTTCCGGAGGGTGATTCACCTTGGAGTTTTGAGTGAGGATAATCTCTCTCTCTCTCTCTCTCTCTCTCTCTCTCTCTCTCTCTCTCTCTCTCTCTCTCTTTCTTTTTCCAGCCTGCAGCATGCCAAAAATCTCGTAAGTCCTCGTAGATAGATACTCTCTCTCCCTCTTTTTTTTTTCCCCTCTCTCCCTCTCTACCTATCTCTCTTTCTCACACACATTCACCCAAGAGATGGGGCCCCTCCCCGTGCAGTAAAAATAAGTAATTACACATTCTGCAAAACAATTCCTGCAAATGTTCCCAACATTTCTGCAGTAAGACTGGCAATCTTTGTATTTCATAGACATGAAAAATAATCTAAAATATCTAACAAACTGTCATTAGCACAGTGTAAAAGAAGAGCATGAGATATAATGCAGACTTGTCCAGCAACTACTAAATTTACAGCACTCTGGTGCTGAGGGTCATTTACATATCGTTTGCATGCTATTTACATACCATTTAGGTACCATTTACATACCATTCACAAACCATTTAGGAAAAAGGACGAAATTAATTCAGAGTGAAAAGGAACCTCTTATCTTTAGCAAGAACGTCAGCACTACGGTCCTAGAGAGAGAGAGAGAGAAAAAGAGTAAGTTTCCATAGAGCATTACAAGAAAGAAGAAAGTTATGCCATCTGGTGGGGGAAGAGCGAACTACATAAAGCCATTTCAGGTTTAGTAAAAACTCGTTGATCACGGAAAAAGGCGAAGTTTCCAGATTAGGGTATCTGGAACATGGCAAGGCGAAGCAAATTATGTCGGGGAGGAAAATGTGAATGCCAGGGAGGATCCGAAGAGAATAGTGTAAGGAGGAAGAATGAAATATCTTATAAAAGGATACCGAAGGAGGCGAGCACGAGAAGGGAGGTAGTACAGGGACTGATGATAGTGGAAGAGAGAATTATTCCGGATAACGACGGTATCCAGGTTGCAGCCTGAAAAATAAAGGTCGAAAGAATGAAAAGAAAGGGAGGGTAAGAACAAAGATAAGAAAAGGAAAGATGTCGTAAAGATAATGTTTATTCTTGCCTTTTGGCAAAATAGATTTCATTCATGAGACATTTTCTATAAATGTTAAAGAAATAAGACATCTTTTGTTTTTAGAAATAGATGAGTATAGTATTCATTTTCTTAGTCTAAAAAAACATCCCTCCAATTTGTTTAAAAAATATTTTTGAGGAATAACATTCCTCTTCTTCAAACTGATTTCATAAAATTTTACCAAGTGAATTTACTGTCATTCTATTAAGTAATTAAACGATTTATTTCCTGCACATTTCGATTTATGTCGTAGACAGCTTTTGATATTTAGGCTATAGGGAAGATACTTGTGCAATGTTAGCTAAATGCTGGTCTTGAGCTTTGCAAACAGTATATAAGAATATGAGAAAGAGTCTCCCATTTAACTTTTCAGACATTCCTGTCAATCTCAGAGGGCACATTCCCTCACCCTTCCCCAAGTAGTAATAGCATGTTTATATAATCTCGTATAAACAGGTCACATGTTATAAATAGTTTTGTGGGGTATTACCAAGCTATTCTTTTGTTTTGCTCTGATGTGGATCATTTTGATAAACTCATTTCACATCTTCACATACCGTATTACACACACACACACACACACACACACACAAAAAAAAAATATATA
>JAYMFT010121931.1:0-13237 GCA_038088735.1 Panulirus argus | reverse complement strand
CACACACACACACACACACACACACACACATATATATATATATATATATATATATATATATATATATATATATATTCATTCTTTTGTGTGTGTCAGTTAAGGAAACGGGAACGAACATTCTGAAAGCATTAGGATTTTAATATTCGCTACAAATATTGCATTCTCTTCCTCTTAATACCTGTGAGTGTATTTTTTTTTTTGTCAAGCGAAAGTATTCCGGTTTAAAGCCATTCAAGATCGTTACAGTCTGCATAAAACGAGAACACTTTCATTCTCCTGAAACAATTCAGCCAGCTCTGCTTGGTACATATGAAGTACCCACAATCAAATCTGGCGAAAGAGACCTAAGTTGATAATCCTTAACAGCTTTATATCAAACATATATCTAGAAACTATAGCCAATAGTCTATTTCACAGCCTAACACTGTGCTCCTGACGAGGGTTTGGAAGACCCATTCTCGTGGCTTCTTCGTTCAATTTCGTTATTTTAGTTTAACTTGGATGAAAAACCCCAACTAGCGTTAATCAACAAATTCAATAAATCAACAAATTCAATCATGATTTAGCAGCCCGATTGATAAGTTAGGTATGATTTCTGAAGTTATAACTGGCGCTGCAGCAAATAAAATGAGTACCTCTACGTCATCCACATGTAAGGGAGCTTAACTGGTTCGTGGAAAATTAACAAGATTCAAGTTAACTTAGTTCATGGTAAACCGAGTCTCGCTGGGTGCTGTAACACGAGGAAACGAGCAAGGTAATGAGGTTAGGAGTATATTAGCAACAGTGGCGTTAGGGCTAAACGTCTTCACAGAAATTATATATACACATACGGGATTGCCGGTCTCCTGCACTTGCTCACTTGACGCCCACCCCAAGTCCTCGACCAGTGTCGTGACTCGCTTCCGACCACAAACTAGTCCACCAGAAATAACTGGACTCTACTACAAACTATTTTACCACATCGACTTTCTAACACGCTAACCTAGCCATCGTATAGGTAACTACAGCATATTGGCTTACTACTATCATATTTGAGTGGCTAACTACCAGCCTACCACCGTTATTGAAAGACTAACCACCACACTAACCTAACAATGGGTTGACTAAAGCTAACCTCAAGCTTATAAACATTCTGACGACTGGCTCCTCCACCTGAGACTCCGATACCAACATTCAGCTGCACATCCCATCTTCACCACTGCCATAGACCGACCTTATTTACCAGCTCTTTGTCACAAGTTACTAATGCCAATCTGGTGACTGTTTCAACATACTACCCTTTTACCTACATACTAAATCGACTCATATAACTATATATAACAAGAGAGACAGTTTATACTTAAGGACCTAAAACTAATCATAATCCTTAAATTTAGTAAACAAATCTTTTGATCTGACCAGAGAGTAATAAAACACAATTCATTCATTCCTCTAAAATATATCACAACGACAGATAATAATCTAGTGAATAAAAAGATCTGCAAGTCAACCTTGTTCAGTTTAGGTTGCGTGATGGCAGCCAGATTGTGGTGAATACATTCTAGGACTATACGCAGTGTGCCTGGTGCTTAAGTAAGCTGGTGGATCAAAAGATGAACCTGGTTGGGTCCTCAGAGACCGCTGGGTGGCTGGAAACCAAAACACCAAAGCGCCAGGAAGTAAATCATTGAAGCCTCGAAAAAAAGAAAAAAAAAATCCAGGTAAACGTGACGTTATCAGAGCTGCTGGGGTGGAGAAGAAACCTCGACTCATCTTTAAATAAACACCCGGTTGAAACTAATATACTCTGGCTGGTGGGGTGGACATGACTCCCTCCCCAAGTGAACCAAAGTAAACTCCACATGAACTCGTAGACGGGGAGGAACTCCGTCTCCACCTGCAGGTGCACTCCACCAGCAGTTGCATATTATGGTACGGGACCCACTCCACCAGCAGTTGCATATTATGGTACGGGACCGTTACACCCTGAAGCCCCACGGTACGTACCTCGGCGCTCTGGCCACGCCCCAAATGAACCACATACCAACGGAAATTTGATAAACAGATAATCTGGGGACGGTGATAAAACTTCCTTTTCAAATAAATGCCCGTGCATCAATTCATTTGGCTTGGACAAAATACAGATAATGTCTTTATGCATCTATTCTATGAATGTGATGAAGCGTCAGTTATCCCCAGATAAATGTAAGTGGAAAAAGAGCTGATTATCCAGAGGAAATCAACCTTAAGACCAGAAAACGAAGAATTTATGCATACAACATCACTAACACGATCAAATTTCATATCAATATAGTTGCAGCAGCCAGTTTCACGTGTAAACTAACTTTCAACTGGCTCAGTCCAGAAATAAGCCTTAAAAACTGTTCCAAAGAACCAGATGTTGTCAAGAGACCTGACGGAGGCACCACCAGCAGCCGCCATAAACACACGTGTGAGGTGCAAGCAGGGCTGCGTCGCCCCACAAGGTCATGACAAGCAGGGCTGACCACCCTCGGCCCAGACGAGGAAGTTACACATCAGCGGATACAAGCTCTGGGGTGGCGGGCCGGGAGGGGGTGACACAAGAGGCCAACCTCAGGCCAGTAACCCACCATCTATTACCACCTACGTGTTTCAACTCCACTGTTGCCCTAATATGACCTACACTACGTTACGAAAAAAAAAAAAAAAAAAAAAAAAAAAAAAAAAAAAAAAAGTTCCCAATGTCTCAAACTCTTTTCCCAAGACAATTCACAACATATTCACGGGGAAACGCGAGCCACAGCATAAAGGAAAAAACTACAACACATTTCCCCTAAAAAAAAAAAAATGTGGGAGGAGGACACTGCACATGGGTGTGGCCTACATCCTATTACTCTCCCCAACGAATAAAGTATACGAACGAAAACATAAACACATCCTGTTAACAAAGGAAACACACAAAGCACACAGACCAAGCCCACAACCCACAACCACGAGAGAAGATGATACGCGTGGCCCGTGGCGCACCATCTCCACCACACTATCCTATCCACGTGCGGGGCACCACCAGGTGAGCTCAGACCGACACCCTACCACCCACACCAACAACCTTAACGCAACCCCCAACCACAAGGGACATTCAGCTGGGCACCTACGACCCATGCACAGCCCAGTCAATCAACCTTAAATTACATAGGACAAAAGAAACAACCATACAACACCACGTATCAGCACAACAAGCCTGACGCACAAACACACACACACACACGACCATCCCAAGATCGAGACCCTCACCCTCACTCCCAACACACACACACACATACACGCAGAGACACCCCCCCCCCGCCCCAACCTACACATGACGCTTGGGTCGAGAGAGAGTATCGCCCGCTAATAAAATAAAAAAAGCCTCCGCTAGACCCCATGATCACGAACACTGTTGACGAGCACGTGGATACATACAGACGACACTCCTGGACTCGACATACGCCTTCTCCTCCTCCTCCTCTTACCCCAACCACACGCCATGAAGGTGAGGCCGTTTACACGCACGCAGGCACAGTAGGGGTACGTAACGGTGCTGGACGGAAGGGAGGGGTAGGGGGAGTAAACGTGGGATGACACACAGGAAAATGGGAATGATCACGAACCACGCGACCCCGTCCACAGCCACAATTACAAGGCTCGGGAACACAATACACACAAAACTCTAATAATAATAACATAAAAAATAACTAAAATACAGAGATGCCTCTGCGCAATGACGCAGCGCCTGCCGAGGTGACTTGGTGAGGCTGCTGGAGTCTAGACTTTTGGTTTGGTGCAGCTTCGGTCTGCAGTCTACAAGTTCAAGACACAGACCTTGTTCTCACAACCTTCATTGCTCCCTGCTTTGGCACAAGACGTGGGTGGTGCTGTCTGCTTTGGCAAAAGACGTGGTGCTGTCTTGTTCGACATAGGTTATATTACTTTGAGCTTTCAAATAACAAGGAATGGTGCTGTCTGTTAACACAAGGCACGGTGCTGTCTGCTGACACAAGGTAGGATGCTCTTAGCTCTGACACAAGGTATAAAGTTGTCTGCTTTGTCACATGACACGGGGCAGTCTGCTGGGAGAGAACAACCCATGGTGAAGTGAAAGCACTAGGTAATGTACCGGTGCACTTTGACACAACAACGTAAGATCCTGTGTTCTTACCAACATGTAACATTAAGAATTACCACCACAGAGCGGTAGTCTGTGAAGTCGCCTTACAACGCTTTAAACTGCCCCGTAAGAGAAAATTAATAAAGAGAAGAAGGGAGAGATGGAAGAATAAGTAAATTAACCCATTGATACTAAGGCAAAAATAAAATCACACCACAAGCAATAATGACAAATCAACACAAAGCGATCACACGATGAAATAAAAAGTATATATCAAGACTGTCAAATGACTTGAAGGGACGTAAACCAATATATGCAGAAGAACAAACAAAATTACCACACCAACTACGACCAAAACAAATCAGAAAATGACACCAAAATAATAAGAGAGAACAATATGATGAAATAATCAGCAACAAAAAGATGAGAACCTCGGCTCAAGTGATCAAATGTAAGTCTAAACAAGTTGCCAAACCCTGAGATAATGACGACCTATGAAACTCAAGGTCAGGAACGCCTTGAACACCCCCCCCCCCCACTTCCCTCCCTCCTCAGCTCCCCAAGAGCATGACGGTACGATCCTTGAACGAGGGAACGACTCCTTCTGAGCAGGACAGATCGACCCTTGGGGTCTGCTGGCCTGGCCTCTGACCTGACCCTTATGGACTACAACGAAGGGCCGGCCATCAACGCCCTAGGGTCGTACCCTTGTGGTCAAGGGTAACGTTTCTGGAGCAGGAAGTGTACATGCGATGCTATGACCCCCACCATCGGCCTCACCAGCCGGACGTCCAGGGTGGAAGCACACTCCCGCCGCCTTCTTGCCCGATCCTCCTCTTAACTCATCTCATGCCAGGGAACAGTTCAACCTGCTCTGCCATTTGTGAACCACGCCTGATGGCAGAGAATGCTCTTATCTGGCCTTATAATTGTGGACTACATCTATTGCCAAAGAATATTACAATCTGGTCCTCCATCTCCCAGCTACATCTACAGGCTGAGAATATTACCATCTGATCCTCCATTCTTGACTATACCTAATGGTTGGGAGAACTAACTAGTCTTACTACTTTTTTTTTTTTAACAGCCTTGACAACATCTACCAGAAGAGGGAATGAAATTACTACCTAATCTTACTTTTTTGTTACCAGTCTTCACCAAGGCTGCCTAGTGGGTAAAGAACGAATCCTTGAGCTCATACTACAGCACTTCACTCCCTACATTGTCTATGTAGAGTTCAAAAGGGCCACATACAGGTCTCAAGCACTAACGTCCAAATACTTTTCAATCGATGGAAATACAAAATCCTTTTACCACTACTCTTTACCTTCCGTATTCATTATCTATGCTGTATGACACACAAATTCATTACAATACCATGTATCCCTGACTGTATTATACCTTTTGAAAAAAAAAAAAAAAAAAAAAAAAAAAAAAAACATAGAGGCAATTGCTTAGCCTTTGGTGACTTATAACTCATACATCAATTCTGTATATATCTTTACTTTCCTGCCCCAGGAATACTTTTCATGGGTCTTCCGCAGAGCTCATAAAGCCAGCCACGTCCACCGGGCGGATCCATAAGTGTAAGATAATTTGGGAGTGTGTTCAGTGTATGTATGAATGTATATATACACCAACTAGTAGATATCAACATATCATTATTTCATTAAAAAGCCGTAAACCTGAGACGTGAATAAATTATGATAACTTCCTGAAGTTACAATAATTACTATATACTCCAGTCACCCCCCCCTACCCCAACGCAGCAAGAGGACGAGTTTAAAAAAGATGTCTGGTCGGAAGTCACTTCAGGAGGCCAAGTACCCAGTTACGAGCCATTCAGAGGCTGACATGACATGATGGAGTTTGTAACTACAGTCAGTAATGTCGACGAGGATAACTCAATACGATACTGCCAAACATGGACCTCCACTTTCAAACTGAGTCCGATCCCGATAATTCCCAGCAGGGAGGGTAATGAGCTCTGGTAATTCGCTGTCAACTGCTATCATTGCGAGGCTAAACGCTTTTAAAGCCAGCCTTGGCTTGGCTACGAGTTCAATCAGAAGGACTGTAGGTGGCGACATAGAATCCATAACTTACTGGCATCCCAAAGTTAATATACACGGCTTCATCCCAAAAGTGTAAAACCTTGCTTTATCTAGGAGACAGGAAGGAGGCTGCCCTTAATGACCGTCTTACTTCTGAAATATTGATTTACAGACTGTAGCGTTTGAATCGAGGAATGACTACAACCACGGTGTATCGGTACAATATAAGACTGTGCATGAAAACATTAGCCATTCGGCTGCAGCTTAGGACTAACTGTGGAAATATGGACGGCAGGAAGCTAGGATATCTCTGGTCATTACACGCGAAAGTGATGACATTACAGGTGGATTTAATCCCATGAGCCCTACGATGTAGCCTTCAGGTGTGTGAGTCTGACACGTGACCTGACCTGACCCTTATGGCCCAGGCTAATACATACCGAAGGTTCGACCGCTGTGTCCAAGGAGTCAAGAGACGAAGAGAGAAGAAAACGAAGATAATAATAGCAGGTTATAACGACGATAGATAGAAGACTGCAGGAAAATAAAAGACAACGATACCAAACACAGCAACTGTAAAAGAAGGAATGTAAGTGTAAATGGAGGAATATTCACAAAAAGGCTGGATATGACTAAGACAGACCTACAGACTCCTCACAGGAAGACTAACGAGTCATTTGAAGGCAGAAAAAGCGAATAAACCTAAATATACTCATGCTGACCTCTAACTTTTAACATTTTGAACAAGAGGTTGCGACCCTTGAGCACGACGGCGCAATCCTCGAGCACGACAATACGATCCTCGAGCACGACGGTACGATCCTTGAGCAAGGGGCCACTCTCAATGCGACCACCTTTAGTTTCAGGGGTCAACAGAAGACACAGGTGGCAGCTGAGGCGAGAGAGAGGGAGCAGCTAGGGCCACACAGGCAAGACTGGGCAGTTGTACAGTGGGAGGACGTACGATGTAGGTGTTGGCCACATTCCCCACCCCGGCACACTCGTGCGCCGCTGCTGCTTCTGGGAAATGAAGTTCTTGAACTCGTTTACACTGGGGGAAGACTGGCTCTTCTTGCGTGCAGAGGAGGTAAGAGAGAGAGAGAGAGAGAGGGGGGGGCAGAGCACAGCAATGATATGGAAAAATAAAAGACACTGAAAGGAAAAAGAAACTGTGACGGATGGGACAAGGAAATGGCAAGAGTCAAGGAGAAAGGGGCAGAGAGGGCAGGAGAAAGAGGCCGAAAGTGCTGAAGTAAGCTGCCGAGAGGGCTGGAGAAAGGGTTGAGAGGGCTGGAGAAAGGGGTTGAGAGGGCTGGAGAAAGGGGCCGAGAGGGGAGGAGAAAGGGGTTGAGAGGGCACCGGTCTGGTGTGGGTCGCGAGGAGAAAGTGAGGGACGAGCAGGCGTCAGAAGATACCTGATGGTACTTTCTCTGGCGGGTCGGGGAGCGATATAGGGGCGGGAGGCATACGGAAGGAAGAAGAAGAGGGAGGCAGGCAAGACAAGCGAAAAGGGAAGGATGGGAAAGAAGGAAGAGACAAAGGGGGGAGGGGAAAGGGGTGGTTGGAAGAAGCAGAAGGAGAGGGCTGGAAGAGGCAAAGGGGGGCACTGGCAGGGGCAATGGTGAATTTAAAGGGGTAAAAGGTGATGACAGAATTGGCTAAATATGGGGCTGGAAGAAGGAAGGGAGGAGCTGGAGGAAAGGGAAAGGTGGAACAGAGAGAAATGTGGCTAAAGAGTTTGAGACTAGAAAGACAGGAGAGAAAAAGAGAAAGGAAGAAGGCAGGAGGGAGATAAAAAATAAGAATCAAGAAAATGCCAAAAAGTATGGAAACAGTAACAATGTGAAATATATGAACAGATATTGAGAAACTGGAAACTTGGAGTTGCAGGGGTCTTGCCTGATGTTTGTAAGGTAAGGGGGAAGTGATGACTAGCCAGCAGATCCATGTCCGACAAACACGTCACAAGCAGACTCTAGCAAGTACCAGGCCAGCCAGGAATATACTGAAGGTTAAACGAGTTACAGACTGTCTTTGACAGTTACTTCGAAACGCTAGTTCGAAGGTGAACGAGTCGCCAGTTAACGGTAAACAAGGAGCGGACGGGCATTAAAGTGAGGCCTAGATACGAAAAAAGTCATAATTTCCTATAAACTAAAGATTATGCAGATATATAATATGCATAATACCTAAAAATGTTCTTTTCTTCCAGGAGGAACGAGAGAACCCTAAACAAAAGTGTTTCAGTTGATATCTTGATATCTCGAGCAAACAGATTCAGTGATACATATAATCTGTTCGTTCAAGTGTCGTATTCAAATGCTTCTCAAGTGTCCTTTCATCATAATTAAGGGATTCAACTGCAATCATAGGTTACATTATTGAGCCTTGTTTTTATTTTCTTTAACTCCCAGCGGGTAGAGTTATCAATAATGAAGTTATGATCACCATGCTTTAATGATAATTCGATTATACACAATGGGTTCTTTTATTACACACAGTAAGGTGTTATTAATACATAAGGGGGTTCACTCGTAAAAGGAGCAGTGTTTGAGAGGCTCATTTCCGTACTGAAAAGGTTAGTGATAACTCTATAGTGGTTCTATTATCATATAAGCCTCAATCATTATGCTCATGGGTTCAGGTTTCATAATTCATGTTTTTTAGAGGTCCAAGCTTCATATTCAAGGGTTCAAGCCTTATTTTCAGAGAGCTTTCTTAAAGGATTCATGCTTCGTATTCAAGGGGTACATTCAGGGATTCAATTTTCATTTTCAAAGGGTTTCCTTAAAGGATTCAGGCTTCGTTTTCAAGAGGTCCCCTCAGAGGTTCATGTGTTATTTTCAAAGGGGTTTATCTAAAGGATTCAGTCTTCGCATTCAAGGAATTCCTTCAGGAGTTAAATTTTCATTTTGAAAGGGTTTCCTTGAAAGATTCAGGCCTCATATTCAAGGGGTTCAAACTTCATTTTCAAAGGGTTTCCTTAATGGATTTAGGCTTCATATTCAATCGGTTCCCTCAGGGGTTCAAGTGTTATTTTCAAATGACTTATTTAAAGGATTCAGGTTTCATATTAAAGGGCTTCCTTCAGGGTTTCAAGTTTCATTTTAGAGTTTCCTTAAAGGATTTAAAGTTCAAATTCAAGAGGTTTCGTTGATGAGATCAGGCCTCATTTTCGCTACAGAGTTCAGGTTTAATTTCCAAAGGGTTCCCATACTGAAGACGTTTACTTATAAAAGTACTCAAAAGGTTCAGTAATCGCCCCTGAAGGTGTTATTTCTAGGGGTTCGATTACTGTGCTGAATGTTATCACTCACACATGGGTTTCATTAACCATACTTAACGAGGTCTTGTTATATTCAAGTGGTTCACTTATCAATGTAAAGAGTGGAGTTGTCGTAATAGGTGTAAATGGAGAATTCAAAGAGTTTAGCCATCACACTCCACTAGCTTCAGGAACACAGTGAAGGGGTTCAATGAGCACAGTGAAGAGGTTCAATCGACACAGTGAAGGGGTTCCATGAACAAGGTGAGGAGTTTCCATTAAGACAGTTGATGGTTTAATCAAAACATGAAAAGAGTCCAATTAACAAAGTGAAATGCTTCAGTTAAGCTAGAGAAGGATTCATTTAATACAGGATGGCTTCAGTCAACACAGTGAAGGGGTTCAGTGAACCAACTGAAGCAATTTAATCAACTCAGTAAAGGAGTTTCATCAACAATGTAAAGACGTTCAAAAACTACTGTAAAGGGGTTCAATAATGACATACGGCGTTCGTGTCCCCAAACACTCTTAACCAACAGCTATTAACGTGCTAATGACTATTGCATAACGAGGATATAATTTGCATATCATGTTAGTTTTACGTTAGATGAGGTAGTTGCCACGGTAACCGTTCTTCTCATATTCTTCTCCTGTCTTCCTGTCCTTCAAACACAGGGCCCCATCCTTCAAAGTCATTCAAAGAGTCGAAAAAATTCTTTGGTTAGTGCAAAGAAAACACTAAACACACACACACACATCCCAGACTATGCCAGGTACCCATCAATCGACCAGCCCCAAGGGGAGGATGAACACCTAGGTTGGGTGTAGGCCAGACTGCTGCTTCGCCTAGGATTCGAACACCTCCAATTTCTGGTCTAAGTGTACTGTTAATCGAAAAAAATGACTGAGGCGCGTATTTTGATCGTATTTTGATTTATAAAGGCAATGGAGAGTACGGGATCTGAACACGGAGCGCGCCATCGTGTGCCAGGAAACAGGGGGCATTTCTGACCCTGACAACTGATTCTCTCTCTCTCTCTCTCTCTCGCTCCGAAGGCAACAAAGGAAACTTCAGTTGTCGTGAGGTCCTCCGATACGGCAAATTTCATTCTAATTGCGAAGGTAAAAAGAGAAATCACTGACTGCTCGTGTTAGGGCAGCCTCCCACGTCCTGGGATGTGAAATGTCACGGGCGAGATCGTCCGGTCTAAGTTTCATGTCGAAAAATGAAACGGTCGGATGGAAACGCTAATAATGAGTTCGTTCGTCGGATTCGTACGTGGCTGGGGCACAGTCTACTCTTACCTCTACCTTTCCCTTTCTCTCCCTCCTTCCCTCCCTTTCGCTCCCTCCTTCCTTCCCCCTCTTTCTCATCTCAGATATTTATCAGTAAGTTCACACAGCCGTGCCACTCTCGACTGTCCTCGTCGCGGGCACCTGTGCAGCCATCCGTATGTGCGCTGCTCTAGCTAAGGGAGGCGCCACTGCACCCGCCCGGTCACCACTTTCACTTTGGTCGCTTGTACTGCTCCTCACGCCAGCACCTGCTTACATCATCAGAATTTGCCTTACACCATCGCGAATCGCAAGCACACACGTTGGAGGGTTGCGAGCAGTGCTGCCAAAGGGCCTCTTAATAAAGGGGTTACGCTTCCCTTTAGAAATGGGTATCGTGTCTACAAGACTCTTTAAGAAGACATGTTCATCCTTCGAGGGAAGTCATGGACAAGCATTCACCAACATAGCTAACCTTTCATTTTTTTTTAAAGCTTCAAATTTGATGCGCAAGTCACTTCATTCTTTTTTTTTTTCCTTTTACATTTAAGCGTTGGAATGATGTCACAGCCGGCACGAGCGGTGTGGGGCGGTACAGAGGACGATCCAAGACTAGGCACTGATGGCCATTTCCCCCATAAAGCACTTCACAATCAAAACCATTTTTCTGAGGGTTTGCTGCCGCTGATGCTGCAGCCAGGAACCACACCACCGCACCTAGAACGATGTATCAAGGAAATGTGATGACTAACAAAGTAAAAGATGTCACTCACGGAGGGCTAGAAGGAGCGTGGTGACGCGGTGTATCATGGTGCACTCCTGAGGTCCCAGAGCAACAGGTGTCTTAGCTTATATACCGGGAGATGGCGCATGCGCAGACGGCGGCCGTGAAGGGGGCGCCGCGGAGCCCGCCTCCCTCCCGAGTCTGGTCACTTTCACCTACAGCGAGGGTCGAGGCCATCATACCTCTTGTGACCCCTATTCTGACCTCTTCTTAAACCCTACACTACACCACTTCCCCAGGACAACAAGTCAACAGGTCCAAACACCGAAAATTCTCTCGGAGGGAAAAAGGAGCGGTCTTGACACCCCTTATTGGCGAGTGCAGGGGAGGGACACGAGCTGGCTCCTCCCTCCCTAGCCTGACTCCACCCACCATCACCACCAGGACCAGAGAGGCCCCAGCAACCGTCCAACAGGTCCCCAGGTCTCCTAGGACAGGTCCCGCGCCCCTTTGAGCCGGCAACCCGCAACACAACGTAAACTATATATTTTTCCTTTTTTTTTCTCCTAAGAGGAGGAGGGGTTAAGAGCCTTCCCTCAAAGGAGCAGCGATCATAGGACATTGTATAATGCATGATATTCAGTCGTCCTGGGTAATAAAGAGGATAAGCGAAAGGGATGCAAGCGAAGGTGAGGACGGACGATCACAGATAGATAGGTAGATAGATAGATAGATAGATAGAGAGAGAGAGAGAGAGAGAGAGAGAGAGAGAGAGGTTAAGTCCATAACGACTCTCAATATTCACCTGGTAGGGAGGAATTCCAGCTACAAGGAGGCTTGCTTACTGACGAGTAGAATGATCGTAGAGGAATGGTGTAGACAGCGAGGTAGTTGAAACAGATGGTTGGACGGGAAAGGTGGACAAAAGGATAGTTGGGATGAATAGCTAAATGGAAAAAGTCGATAGTTAACCACATCAAGGCCAGGCCTCAATTGAAATATAGAGAGAATTATGGACCGGAAAATGAAAAGACAAGGAAAAGTATTTACGAATTTTTGAGAAAGTGAAAGACCTGTCTTTTGAAATGTACCAGGTCATACATATTGGAAAAACCACGAGAAGGTAGAGAGTTCCAAAGCAGCCGTCCCCCTGGACTCCCCGCCCACCTGGTACGATACCCTACGTAAACTCCCTGACCTCTCGCATGTCTATGGGAAAGGGTCACGGAAAAGCGACGTGATTGCTGCCCGGATCATCGTCGGGTATGACTTTGCTTGGGAGATTGGCATCCCTTCTTCCCCCGAGCAACGCGCTTGTCCATCTTGCAAAAGACCCGACAGCCGTACCCTTGTCCACTGCCTTCTAAGATGTCCCCACACACAACGCTTCCGTGACGCCTCCTGGACCACCACTCCACGACCCCCTGACGGAGACGCGACGACCCTCCCCATACTGGCCAGACATTTATGTGAATAATACTGATGTTGTGTTGAAGGAATATCCTAACTTCCTTAGGCTTTAGTGAGCCCCTTTGATATATTTACATGTACTCGCGACACTTGCCAGATGCTTCAGGTATTACTGTACAGGGGCACCTAATGACAGAGCACTAGGATCGCGATTCCTCTATCAAGGAATAAACTATTGAAACTGAAAAGAAAACAAACAAACAAACAAACAAGCAAACTGAGCTTCGACGTGTAGGGAAGGAAGCAGTTGTCAAAGAGGCCCACCCTTGAGTTGCCGATGGCCACACAATAATCATGTGACGCAACAGCTTGCCGAGTATTGCGTGGTCTAGCTAGTG
>JAYMFT010121920.1:0-13237 GCA_038088735.1 Panulirus argus | reverse complement strand
CACTTCTTTTATTTGTTGAATCCATGGCTGGGGCTATACAGCAGCAGATTTTAACAATAAAGGCATATAAATGAGCAAGAGTGCCTGTTTGCAGTTGGAAGCATGTACCAACAGCTGATTCTGGCCTCAGTGCCGTCAAAACATTACCAGTGGCTCTTGAGAACAGTGGCACGCCACCCCGAGAATTTTTAAACTGTACTCTCCACGCAGGTACTGACCACACAGAATCCTGCCAGAAAACTGTTGGATCCGGAATAACGATTGCCGGATTTTTGATTGGCAACCTGTATCTCCATCCAGGGAACATCCCCTACATTTTCTTCACTCCATCCTGTAGGGGTTAAGAATGCAAATACTGCTTGGGGGAGAGATGTAAATTTTACCACGCAATATGCAAATCACTGATGGAAAAAAGATGTGCCAAGGTCACTGTGTGGTAGGAATAATGATGCTTATAACTTGAGATGATTACAATACACACTTACCATTAAAAAGAAAAAAAAATCTTAAATTCAAAGGGTCAAACTGAGACAGCAAAATTGTCTGAGGAAGAAATGGCACAAGCTACCCTCTAAAAAAAAAAAAGGATGAAGAAACAAAAACACCCTTCCAAGCTCAAAAGAGCAAGGCATGCTAAATACCTAAAACAACTTAGAAATGTGAAATTTCCTTCAAACTTTCCAGCATGCTGGGATTTATCACAAAAAATACAAAATCCCCTTTATAAGTTGCTATGCTTGCTAACTAAGTCAAATGCAACACACATATATCAAAAATTATACAAATAGTATGGGTTGGATCCCAAATTATAACACAGATATAACAAGACTGGAAGTAAATGTGGAACTGGACTGTGCACAAAAGATTTTTTTATAAAAACTGAGCCTCTAAATTCCTCAAATGATGCACAAAAAATGCTTTTAGTCATGTTCGAAAACTAAAACCCTGTCATAACGTTAATATATTGGCCACTACATGTAAGGCCAGAGGAATATACAGAAAAAAATATAGAAACCCTCTTTGACCTTGACCCAGCACCAATCATAATCCTCTCATGAGTCTTGAACCTACTACATTTAGGGTGGAACAAGGTAGAAAGCAACCAGAAGCACCTTGGATGAACACTGCAGGAACAAGAACTATTTAGATGGTGTAACAAGTTCTCTTTCAGTCACCAAATAATGGAGTCAAACAGAAGATATAACATATTAGACCTACTCTACATAGAATAATGGCATAATCTGTGACATTGCCATTTCAAATGCATTACTATGATCACAACCTAAATGAAGGAAAAACAATTATGGATGCTTAACAGCCACAGCAAAACACCACAAGGGAGACAAACTCAGCAATCTAAATTTTATTAGTATTTGGATAAAATGGGAAGAAGTAATAGTTAAGATGTCTGTGACATTATGGTAAACCCTGCTGAGTACCAAAACACCAAAGGAGTAAGTTAAATTAGTGACCACAAAAGCACTCTAAACATGCAACGGAAATATACCAGAGAAAAAAGGGCAAAAGCTCTATGGCAGAAGAAGAAAGATACTCTATATATAAGAGGCAACAACAAATTGCAAACCTAACAAATAGAAGAAAACCTGTCAAATGAACTAATGAACATAGTCCATAAACTCAATATTCATATGAGACCCAGGGAAAAGAAGAAAGAGCCATCAGTAATTAGAAAAGACTAAATACTCTGATGCACATGCAAAATCCAAATTGAGGACCATTAATTTCACTGTCCCATTAAAATCATTGAGGGAATATACATGGATGACTTCCAGGAGGAGAGAGAGATGCTAAATAAGCAAAATGAATTGGTGAACAGTAAGCCAAAAACCACTGCAAAGATAAATGATGGAACTGACTACTTCCTAAACATTACACTTAATACTTCTTATTCCTTCACCACAGGACTCTGAGAGGGCTGTTAAGAACATGCCCATGCAACATGCCCTAGGAAAATATTCCTGGAACTGTCTTTTTTAAGAAATGCAAAGCATCATTTGTAGGACTGACTCTCATGTTGAGAAACACTACAAGCAATGATGAAAGTTATTGCTAAACTAATATTCCAGTGACCACCTGTACCAAACTTTTCTCCAACTGCAACATTATTTATAAAATCATTTGTAACTAGAACTAAATATATCATATTCTTGTCTCAAGTTGATTTCTCAACTAACTGTACTAGGGCACTATCAAGTAAATCTAAGTAAAGCCCATACCACCTAGATAATGGTATGTTAAAATCTCTCACTGTGATCGAATCCTGTTAGTAATAAATTTCTGTCAACAAATCATAAAGTCTTTTGTCTATTTCCCTGTCTATATCCAGTGTCTGTGCTTGGGGACTATAAACTAATCCTATGTTTATCTTTGATTTCTACAAATATTGAGTAATTCATCAGTTGCTATAACATCTTTTGGCACAGAAATAAGATGAGCTTTAACAAAGAGCATGCCACCACCACCTACTTTATTTCCCCTATCACTGCTAAACAAAGTGTACCTAGGAACTGCATATTCAGCAAGAAAGTTTTTATCACTACTATATAACCAAGCTCCTGAAATACCAACCAAATAATTTTTTCAAGTGCAGTAGTCTCTAATTGTGAAAATTTTGTAATATACTCAGTGCATGTATATGACACTTAAATTGTGACAGTTTTGGTCTTACATTTTTGTTTTATCTGCTTTTGTTCATAAAGGCTGCTCAATAATATTACATATATCAAACAGTAAATCTTTTACCATCATCACCATTACAGAGAATTTGTAGAAAAATGTACTACTGCTAACATGTAGATATTCATGACACTCAATTTGTGATACTGTTTTCAGGATAAATATTCTATACATGCTTTTGTTTATAAATTATAGCTTTATGATTTCATACACAACACAGAGTAAATCTTATACCAACATCACCAAAAAATATTAAAAAAAAAAAAAATTTCTTATGTTGGCTGAGACGGCACAGGCAGCTGAGGCCCTAATCAAGGCCATCTCATTAACGCTATATATACAGTAATCCCCTAATTCAACGGCCCCTGTTATAACGGATTTCGGATTTAACGGACCAGGCAAATAATAATACATTACTGATTGAAAAAAAAAAAATCTCAAACACCACACCATGCTTATTTCATATCACCCTTGTTTTTAGCAGCATGGGGTATACTCGCTTTGTTTCAGTCACGGTCTGACTTTATTTATTAAATAATTTTGCAATCCTTACAATTCAAAATGGCATCAAGTGATGGAGGAGTTAAAGGAAAGCATGTGAACTGTATATTGTATTACTGTACTTCTGTTTTACTTTACTAGATCATGCTCACCAGTGGGATCTCTTGCAACTGCAGAATATGCTTAAAATTCGTTAAATCCTGTGCAAAGACTTTTAAATCCTAAGCATCAAAGAAGTCCCTTGAAACAATGTATCACCTCAATATTGTAGAAATAAAGATACATAAACATGACAAAATTTCAAAAGTGAACCTGCGAAAATCAATTCTTAACACAGCTTAAAAACCTTTATCAGCAAAAGATGAATCACAAAGATGTAAAAACATCATAAATTCTAAAAATCAGACAAATGACTCAACCACAAATAAATTATAAAAATCCCTCTCGAAAAATTACTCACATCCAATCATACAAATGTGTAAAATCAAGATGTTTGCTGATGCCCTAGTTTCCAAAAATTTAATCATCTCTTTCAGAATCTGGTGGTAAAATAGAGTTTTGGTGCAGGTTGCTTGGTTGGGTTTTGGGCATTTCAACTGTCAGGGTTGTTAAAACCATTAACATCACTATGCATGTGGCCCTTCCTTTAGTGCACAACTGAAAACTTGAATTATCTGATTAGAAAATAAATCATGAAATGCAAAAATGATTTATGCAAAATAATACTGACTCCAAGATGTAACTGATTTACTATTTCCTTTGGTAAGTGCAATTATTTTGTTTATGTATCCTATTCTGCCATAGAACTGTTGTATATATAAAGTAAGGTAGAATGAGAGATATGCTATATGCAAGAAATCAAATCAATAAATGAAGTCCCTGAAGTCTTTTAAGATTATGTTCTTTGCATGCCTACTCCATCTGGGACTTGACAGTGGGGTGTGAATATAATGAGGTACTTTCTACTTGTCATTCACTGATTTCCCAACAAACAATTTTAAAAGCAGTTAATCTGAGTTCTGTTTATTCATAAGAAGGCTCTTTTCACCACACTGTTTATATGTGAGCCTCATGTTGATGCTTACCATTGCAAAGTATTTGCGTACAATTATTTGGTGGGGATAGCAAATGGCCGTAAAATCCAAATTTTGTCAGTCAAGCCCAATGCTAAAATTCTGAGAATTACATAATGAGGTTAAAAAATGACTCACTGCATTTTTTATTAGAAAAATATCAAGTAAAAGGCGACTCCTAGCCATAACATTGTAAGCGATAAGTCACCTATGATATGGTCATATCATAGTCAGCAGAAAGAAAAAAGTACAATCTCATTGAGAACCTTCTCACTCTTAGGAACCTGCATTATCCTTCTTCCCTGTAGAGTTCAATTTCAAAGCTGCAGGGATCCCATGAAAGGGTCCTAAGATTACATAACATTATCAAGCACAGCATATTTAGGAAGGAAAATAATACTCACAAAAAGGAATAAAAATCTGTCACTACCTCCATGTATATCTATATATCTATATCTTTGATGCCTATTCCATTTGGAAACTCTCTCAAGGGGGTAATAATAACAAAAAAGTCTCCATAACTGTTGAACTCGAGAGCCACTTTTTAGCCTTTAGTGCCTCACTCTTAACTACTCACTGGTAGAGGGAAACTTTAGCTCAGTGTTTTCAGAGGTTCCAACTTAATGTTCCTACCAACTACACTGCGCATGAGTTCCTTGTTTTAAATCAATGTGGTCAATTTTCCCTTTTTACAAATGATTACAAAGGTAATGAAAAAATACATATAAAGAAGCTTTATCTAAAAAAAGCCACAAATAATAATTGCTTAGAATCAGATTATGAACAGATTTTCTACATGTCATGTTACTTTGGCAGACAAAATATATGCTCTAATAACTTTAAAATGCATTATTGCAGATGAAAATTAAATTAGCTGTAGATGCCTTAAATTCACAGCAATGTTTTTTAGTATTATTGAAGTGGATCAAGTCACAACTCTTTCCTTAATACTAAAAATTCTCTCACTCATCTCTTTTTCTTATGCCATACCTCCTTTTTTCTAATACTTGCAAAGGGCTTGTTTCCTGCATAAACAAGAGCAAGATTTATGGTTCTACTATCATCAAAGCAAGAAATACTTTAGTAAAATATTCTCTCTGTTATGGTACATACAGCTCACATAGTCTTATTTCATATCAAAAATATCTTGCATTTACAGTCTAAGCATGCTAATGATTGTATTGCAAAAATGGGTGAACATACACCAGAAACATGCTGAAGAAGGGAAGAAAAAAAATATCATTTTTTAGAAAGACATTCTTGTACATAAATACAAAGTTTCACATTAAGGTAACTATGCAAATTTTTTCTGCAAAATATTGTATCTAAGGCTGAATACTAGAAACAGTAACAGGTGTCAAACACTCATTTCAAATTAAAAGACTAAAATATCAGGCTGATGTGTGTTCCGTAGTGGGGAATGTTCACTGTTATTTTGATTGGGCTTATGTTAAGTACACTTAAACAAGAATACAAAACAAATGCATTCTTCCAAGTTTTGTAGTAAATTCTGAGAAGTGAATCATAATGTTGCATCATGCACCCAGGCTTGAGAGCTAGAAGGCTATCTGCAAGATTATGTAGTCCTTGGTGGGCTACCCTTAGGAAGACATATTCCTTGATTAATCTTCTTGTTATGACCGACACAGTATAGATGGACCCCACTATAAGTTGCTACACCATATGTTGTTTCACATATAAGTCATCAGTTTATTAGGGAAACTAAATTGCTATATGTCAAATAGTTTTGCACTAACATTGTTTTCCAATGGCAGAAGAGGTGATCTACATAACCTAAACCTCCACACTAATTGGGTATTTCCTACTACCCAGTCCCTAAGCAACATAATGGATGTACATAGCAAGTGCTCAGTGCTCTGATAAACTGTTTTGTGTTATATCCCTGTACTCTTAAAACTATGACTGGAATATCTAGTGCCAGTGAAAATCTTTCTAGTGTTCGCACAAGGCAGCATAGTAGTGCTACTCTTGACAAGAAATATGACTTGATAAAGAGCAAAAGGAATGGAGACCGGGCTACCAATATCTTGGCTTAACTCCAACCTCTATGCATACCATCAAAACTGCCAACAATATTATGGCAAATGCACAGTATATGACAGCATTCTATGAAGATCAACTGGCAGAGAAGCAGACAGTGGAAAGTATGTTAGCTAATTGGCTGGATAAGCTACAATTTTTAATTTGTTTTATTGTCTTGTTTCATATATACATTTGTTATTGGTTTCTGGAACATTTATGTAAATTAGGTGGTGCTGGACATATTGTCAAGAATGTATCTCAAACTAATTACAGTATTCCTTATGTAGATGAATTCCCATACTGTAAGTTGTGTTTTTTGGCAATGTAACCCTAATCAAGGACCCCCTGTACAGGGAAAATATGACTGAATCATGGCCATCTTGGGTGAAATGAAGAAATCAATCTGAATTCCTTAGGTGTTCAGAGGGCTGATTCTTGTTGGTAGAAAGGGTATATAAAGGAAAGGGAAAGACAAAACAAGAAAGAGTGTTCCATACCTCCAATGTTCAGGGGAAAAAGGAGGTATCACTATGAACGATCCTTGTGCAGCTGGTCTCCACACAGAAACTATGGGAAGGAACAACTAGACAGGAATACATGCAGACAGTTTATGAGTGCACTGCCCAATTAATACCTGCAGAACAGGGAGAGGGGCAGCAACATCAAAACAAAGAGGGGTAGCTAGAGAAAAGTTACACTACAGGAATTAACTAGTTGGGAAGCTTTTGATTTCACAATGGCTTATAAAGAGATGAAGGAAGAGCTACCCTAAAAATGTAAGCAGCACTTCATAGTGAGACAAATATAACCTTTGTGGATATGAAAAAGCTACTCAAATGAAAAATAATTATGGTAAGTGTACAACACTTCCAGCTTTTGGGAAGCAGATTTTGTAATGTTGACTATATGGGACTTCAGGGACAAAGTGGAGGATATGGTTATGCATAACATTTTTATGTTGTTACAAGGAAAAATGATGGTCATCTGAAAAAGAGGAGAGGCAATCAATTTGCAAATTAAAATATTGCATTTTTGCACAGCTGAATTTAACCAGGCTACTATTTTCCCAATCTGAAATACTGTCCAGGTCCAAATTAAGGGAGATGTGTTCAGTATGAGAAAGGAAATCGGTATTACATTGAGAACAGGGAGGGAAAATGAGTTGAAGTACTGCTCATATAATGATATCATGAATATAAGAGTGAACAGAGTTATATGTCAAAAAGAAATAATTTTTGGAGAGAAGGAACAGATTACTGATAGGATAGAACCTCATGGGACACCTCTGTTAGTAGAATAATAAGGGGAAGTCACTCCTTCAGTGACAACTCCAATCAACCAACTAGAGAGGAAGCTATGCCTTTAAGAACAGTGAGAAATAAAAAGCCAAAGGAAGAAAGTCTGGAAAGCAAAAATTTATCCCACACCATCAAATGCTTTCACTTTGGCTTTTGACCCTGAGAGCTGGCTGCTTGTGTGACCCCACCACTAGCTAGACCACACAATACTCGGCAAGCTGCTGCATCACATGATTATTGTGTGACCGTTGGCAACTCAAGGGTGGGTCGTTTTGATACTGCTTTTTTCCCTATACATCAGAGCTTTGGAATTCTTTAGCTTCTCATGTTTTTCCTAATAACTATAACCTGGCACTTTTCAAAAGATTCATAAATACTTTCCCTTGTCTTTTCTTTTTCCATTTCATAATTCTCTCTATATTTCAATTGAGGCCCAGCCTTGATGTGGACTTTTGTCCGTGACTGGATCCTTCACCATAAAAAAAAAGTCTAGGTTCACAACAAATGGTTTACCAAAATCCCTGAGAATGAAGAACAAGATATGAGTCACATAGGTGAAAATATCACAAATAGATCTCCCACTTAGAGAAAGTCAGAATTAACAAGAGTTTCAAAGACTCTGAAGACAGCAGATGTGAGAGGAATGGAGCCATAGTTGAAAGGGTTAGAATGGTTTCCTTTCTTAGGGATGGAACACACAAAGACATGCCTCCATGAAGGAAAAAAAGTTTGAGTTTTATGACAGGTGAACACAGATTACAGTTAAATCAAGAGGATTCAAGCTGGCATATATTGTTCACTTGAAGCTGGGAAAGTACATGAAAGACCCTGCATGAAGAAAATATAGGAAAGGGTATAGGTTCAGTGAAGGGAGATGGGTAAGGACTAAATGCAGAATCATCCACAGTAAAATTTGAAGACTAATGGCATCAAAAATAGTGGCTTCATCAGCTGAAGACAGATGAACATTAGTCAAGTAAGAACAGATGAGTAAAGGCTGAATTATGGAAGTGTTAGGAAATGCTTTTGGTTATGGACTGGAAAGATTCATCACAAAAGAAGTTAAATCAGCACATTTTCTTTTTGGAAGTGTGCATGACATTACAAAGAACAGCTTTGCAATGATTCCAAGCAGAACTGTAAAAAGAGTGGGATTTATGGAAAGGAAGAGTTTCCTCGCCCAATACACTCTGTGCCTAACGTGGTATGCATCAAAGCAAGAGCAATCGCACCATGACTGGGATGAGAAAGATCTGGTAAAAGAAGGGATATATAGCCCTATCCCTGCCAAGATAACCTCTAATCAGGCTAGCCCTAGAATAACACACTCCTTAGTGAGCATGAATCTACATTATACTGTGAAAATGCAATAATGACATTATGCAGATAAATAAAGGCTTCATCAGTCTTCAGTGTTCTGTGGGATACTGTTCAGTCCTCACACAATTTCACATTAAATCTCCATTCAATACCATCCTGTACGCTTTATCTAAATCTTCCCAAAATACATAAGAATTATATCTTCAGCCCATTAATCAGCAATAAAAAAATGTTGTCTACACAACCACTGGTCTTCCCAAAAATCTGGATCAGCAGTTTCAGCAGTTAACACACATCATGTCATTAATCTTCTTTTCTACTGGATACTAAAATAATCTGATCACTGCAAAGAAACAGAGTCCTTCCTCAATTTTCTTGTATCTTATCCTGCATCCACAGCACAGCATCACAAACAATAATTGTAAATAATAGTCTCATCTATCTGATACTTTAATACAGATGACTGATTTTATGATGCTTAGATGATGTATAGACTGGAAGACAATTTGTGGCATCAGTTAATAGTTGATAAATCCAACAATTCATATGTACTCCTCACTCCTCTATTTCTCAGTCTAATGTTCTGACCTCTACTCTTCCTTTCCTTCACCAATTCTATTCATTTTAAGAAAATAATACTTATTTACTTTAAGAAAATAATACAAGTAAGCTACCAAACATTTGCTAACATTATTTTGAGTTATATATTCTTTTCCTGGTTCCAATTGTTCCAACTGTGTAATGAAGTGCTGCATGACTGCTGTTGTCAATGTGGCATCAAGGTGCTGTAATGTGATAGTGAGGTAGTCTGCATATGAAACAGACCTTTATGTTGAGCTTCAATTGATGTTGTCAGAGGTCGTGTAGGATGATAATGAAGTCAGTTGGAGAAAAAACTGCTATAAATATAGGGGGACCTCTTGATATATGTAATAATTATGTTCTTGAAAATGGTCACGTAAATCAAATAACATAAGTAATGGAGATTAGGGATTTTCATTATCAATATTACAGAATTAAATACCATATCAGTGAAAAACTACTATATACACATACCAAGAAATAAAAACAATGTGGTTGAAAGAGCTGAAGAGGATGTGCTGAAATGGTTTAGACATATGGAGAGAATGAGTGAGGAAAGGTTACAAAGGCGATATATGCATCAGAAATGGAGGCAACAAAGAGAATGGGGAGATCAGTTTGAAGATGAAAGCATGGAGTGAAAAAAAATAGGAGTAACCAGGACCTGAACATGTGAGAGGGTGAGAGGCATGCATGGGATAAAGTGAATTGGAACAATGTGGTATACTGGGGTCAATGTGCCATCAATGGACTGAGCTAGGGCATGTGAAGTATCTGGAGTAAACCATGGAAAGTTCTGTGGGCCTGATAGTGGACAGGGAGCTGTGGTTCCTGGCGCTACCTCGCTAAGGTGGGAAACAGCGATCAAGTATGAAAAAAATCCCAAGTATGCGTAATTGTATTAATGCATAACCAGTGTATAGCATATGAAACAAAATTCCCCTTTGAGTGCTAACTGAAAAAAAAAAAAAAACATTATTATCCACATTAATTAAAGTATATAATATCAAGGGTCAGTGCAATGTGTAAAGAAGCTAAACAAATAAACACTGGGGCAAACAGAATGTATAATCTTGACACTATATAGAAAGCTAAAGTAAATAAAAACAAAACATGAAGACCATTGTAGACACCTGTGTCAATGCACCATGCTAAATCTCTTGTACCTACCTTAAGTTTAATAAAACATCCTATATTCAAAGTAGGCATGTAGGCACACTGGCAAATATCTATGCAATCACATTTATCCAACACTTCACCAATAAAATTACCTGCTGCTACTGATGTATTATGCACATTTTCCTCCTCTTACAAACTACTGCAAAGTGACTTAACTTTAAGAACAATTAAAACATCTAATTATCAACAAGACAATTGTCCCTACCAAAGGGGTGATTCCTGTGTCAAAATTTTAATATTTTCCTTCCTTGCACTGGATTTCTACCATTCTTCCTTTTCAACTGTCTTCTCAACTACTGCAGCTTTAGACCATTTCCCCGTAGAAGCTTCCTTTAAAGACAAAACTTGTAATGATTTTTCTAAGTGTGCCTTGTAAATCATACAGTTTTACTTTGGACTGTTTATCAACACAGGAATTGTTAAGTTTATCCCTGACAGCTTGTTTGAAAAAATCATGAGGAAATTTACACTCATGGGCATGTTCCATTACTAAGTTTGCAAATAACAATCCAGCAGAACTTCTCTCTTATCATCAACTGGAGGTGCCCACTGTAAAGTAAGCTTCACACATCTTGATTACTAGATTGTAATTTCATTTACCTTAGGCCTGAAGATCAGCTTCTTTGGCAGAATTGGCTTTCGCTGGGAAGGTGAAATTGGTGAACATGTCCATGCCCTGGTCATTGATGTGAGTCAATTGCAGCCCCACCTTAAGTTCACGTGATTTCCTTGAGGTTCCTGTAGCTTGTTGAGTACATCTCAAAATTTTGTTTCCACTCCCAGGGATTTACAGGATTTCCTTGGCCTACTTCAAGGTACTCTGATGGTCTCATGAATGCCAAAGCCATGGTGCTGCACTTCTAATCCTACATTGTCTTCTCATCAAAAATGCGAGTAGCATCACGCCTTACCGCCATTGGTACTACCTACCGCCATTGGTACTACCATCTTCATTCGTCCAACCCCACTCCTGTGACAATATCTCTTCATATATCTGCAGGATATCTTTCGGATCTGCAAGATCCAGTAAATAATACAGGGCGCCTGTAGCGTGTGTCTTTATATGCACACTCTCCAAACATTATGCCTGAATGCATATCTCTCATGCAGTCTGTCGCCACATTTAGTTTATATGGGCAAATAAGTCAAGACATAAGTAAAGTGTTTAAGGAACAGATCACCTTCAATGACCTCACCTATCTCAAGTTACAAAATCATACTATGTTATGGGGAAACATATCTTTTTTTCTCTTACAAGGTTGTCTAATTTATAGAAACCAACATTCTGATTTGTATTGACATCTACATTGTGAAAAGAGACAGACTTAAAATTACTTCTATTAGTCAATGAGTTCTTGTATGAGACAACAGTAACACTGTTCCAATCAATTTGATGCAATATTTTTTCACCTTAGAGATTTTGTTCATCAAACTGACTTAAGCAATGCAAAGGTTTAGCTGTCTTTTCTTTCTGTCTCACCCACACGTGATTACTGGGATTCTCTCCACACACATACAATTTCTCCTTATCTTACATAACAACTTGACAACATGTGATTCACACAGCTCATTCTTCATAAATCTAGATTTTCCTGTGGTGAGCACTGTGCGATAGCCCTATCTTTTGGCAAAACTGTAAGAGCAATAGATAAAACTAGTTGGTAGGAAAATTTAAGCAGGACCATGAGGTAGAAGAAGTAGGTAGGAGCATTACTCTCGTGTATTAGGTAGAAGCAGTCAGTATGAACATTAGGTGGGAGCCTCTGCCAGTGGCCTTTTAAGGGTGAAGCCCTAACGGCTAAGAAGTGCCAGTGGAGTTCACTAATCATGGAGACTCTCTTGATGTGGCCACTCCCATGAGGGAGTTCTAATTGGGAACAGGCGTCAGAGATAATCAACATGAATAAAAAATGCTGGTTTTTACAAATAACTTTGAAAATGACAAAAATGTAAATATGTTTCTTAAAACATAGATTAATCTGATTTTGTAAATGAAGCCGGTGAGGGTGACCTGTGCCTTACCCTGTATCAGTCTCTTAATTACCTGACCCCCACCAAGTAGCTGCTATGTTATAATCTGGTTCTCTTTACATATACTGTCTTGACACTGTAATACACAAAAGCACTTTATTATCTTATGTGGTTTTTACCTTCATATATGAATATATCTATCACATAATGGCCTCCATCAGCAAGAATTCAAACTTCAGACCATTTGCATGATAAATAAATACGCTGACCACTCAGCTATGCTGCCCATAACCATTTTCTAACGCGTACCCATGGTTGGAATTCTTGCTGAATGAGGCCAAGTGTTGACTAAAAATGGGCCCGAAACATCACTTGTATTTCAAGAATAAAATGAAAGAGAAAACAGCACATTCAATTCTCACTTCATCTGGTTCAGCAGGGTTGAGGGAGGAGTTAGGTGGGGAGTGAGTTTGAATGGGAAAAAATTGGAGGAAGGGAAGTGTTTTAGATATCTGGGAGTGGATTTGGCAGCAAATGGAACCATGGAAGCGGAAGTGAGTCATAGGGTAGGGG
>JAYMFT010121909.1:0-13238 GCA_038088735.1 Panulirus argus | reverse complement strand
AGTTGAGGAGGGATTCAAAGACTTTGGAAATGGTAGATGTCAAAGCAACAGGACGATAGTCAGAGGGGTCAGAACGGACACCATTCTTAAGGATGGGATGTATCAAAGCATGTTTCCAAGGAGAAGGAAAAGTTTTGGTTTTTAAACAGGTACGGAACAGATGAGCAAGCACAAGTGCAAGTTCAGAGGCACACTCTTTCAGTACACGGGGTTGGATGCCATCGGGACCATAAGCCTTGCTTGTGACCAGAGAAAGTGCTTTTCAGACAGTCTGAAAAAAAGGTTACGGGAAGAAGCATAGGATTCGTAAGAGGAGCATCAAGGGGTGAGGAAATGTTAGAGTCATCCAAGGAGGAGTTAGAGGAGAATTGGGAAACAAATGTGTCAACTTTTTTCAAGAAGAGATACAGCTTCATTTGCATATACCAAATGTGAGAGGATTAGTGAATGAATGGATGTAACTAGTACATACAAAATTTGGGAGGAACAGTAGTGAGTGAATGGATGAAACTAGTACATACAAATTAAATAAAATGTGAGAGGATTAGTGAATGAATGGATGTAACTAGTACATACAAAATTTGGGAGGAATAGTAGTGAGTGAACGGATGAAACTAGTACATACAAATTAAATAAGTGTAAGGCAGATATGGTTGAGGGGTAATGAAACTTTTGAATGGAATAAAAAGCATATGATCAGGTTTGTAATTCTCTATTTGTACTCTGTAGGGAGGGAGGTTTTTTATAAACATAGCCCAACCTCTTAAACAATCTCTACTCTCATACAACTTAAATTTATGTATGCTGTCTTCATTAACAATATCCTCAGCCACTCTATGCCTTTCAGTCACAACTCTTACTATCAAAGTATTTCTTTACATCTTTTTTCACAAGTTTTTAGCTTAATTTCATATTATGTCTTCTGGCAGCTCTATCCCTACATCTCTCAAAGTAGCGTTCGCTGTTCACACCATCAGTCTGTTTTAAAAATTTAAAAGGCGTGATGACATCACCCCTCATTCGTCTCCTTTCCAAGACTGGCATATCTAAAGCCTTTAAGCTTTCCCTCTAACTCAGCTCTCTTAATTCTGGTCCTAATGTTGTTGCCATCCTCTGGACCTTCTTTATTAGCTCTTTGTGTTTCTTCAGGTGAGGTAACCAAATTTCATATGCATATAATGATTTTGGTCTTCAGTATAATATGAACATCTTGCTGAATATTTGCTTACATGTATTTGAAGGCTATTCTGATATTTGCAACAAGGCAGTTTTTCTCTTTTACTACTCCCTTAATGTGGGACTCTGCTGACTGGTAAAGGAAGATGCTGAAACCAAAGTCCTTCTCACAAACAGGATCCCAAAAGAAAATAAATCATATTAAGGCCCTTCTTCACTTTGTCTCATCCTCATCACTTTACATTTGCTTGGACTGAATTTCATCAGCCATGTATCTGACCAACTTAGAAGTATGTTCAGGTTTCCTTATAACGTGATGCAATCGTCCTTGCTTTTTGCTTCCCTCATGACTTTTGCATCACCTGCAAACATATTCAAGAGGGAGTCCATAAATATATGGTCCCCTTGATAATCTCTAGTGAATTCTAAAAGCTGTCCAAGAGATTTAACTGGGAATAAGAAAGGCTCTCTCAATGAATCGAATCTTCAAAATGTGGAGACGAGGGCTATTAGTTTCATTCTTAGCCATACATCTGGGTTTGAGTTTATCTTAAACCAAAAAAGACTTTCATCAAAGACAAGAAGATTCTTCTGTCAGAAAACATAATTTAATTCACTAACTTTCCTCCCAGAGCCTAATGCTACAGAGAAAATATTTTCAGCATTAGATGCTGAGAAGCTAAACTGCCATTAAAACTATCGGACTGTAAAAGATCTAAGACTTTTGAAAACTCCAATTAGGGATGTGGGAGAGAATCAACCAGTCTCCTTAAAGAGAAAGACAAGATGTTTATCTCAGGTTAATACCAAAACCATGAGACAGGGGTTCTTGAAGGGCACTCTTTTATCAGGCAACAGTATTACTCGCCTTGTTCTCATCTGGGCAACAGTACTACTAGCCCTTTTCACATCAGGATAAGGACTAGAGAAGAATCTCAGTCATTTTGGTGATATTAGATCCTTCAAGGAGACACAAAAGTTTTCTAGACCAACAGGTTATGTTATATAAAATATATTGTCATGTATGTAAAGGGTCAACCACAATGCATTCTCCAAGTCTCTGAGAGAAACCATGTGTGTCAATGCCAGAATACAGGTCTTTGAGGTCAGGATTCTGCAAAAAATATGTAGTAGGTCAAGAAGAACCCAAGATATTACCCATGGTATATGGCATAACTGAAGAAGTCTCTGGAACCAAAGTTGTTAGTCACACTCAAAGGTTACCAAAATTACTAAACCAAAAACCAGCAAGTCTGAGTACTCTTCCCAGAATACTTATTTATAAAATTTGATATCAGGTGACAGGAGTAGAGCTGGTTCTGGCCTAAACCAGACAGAAACAAGCATGCAAGTAAAATATGTAAAGCTGGTCCTGTAATTTCCTTTGGATTGCAAGAAAAAGGAGTCCTGTTTTGATGTTGCTCTACAATCATAGTGCTATCTAAATACCTACTTCTCTGCATTAAGATTTTTTTTTTCTGGGAATATGTTACTCAATCAGACCAAACCAAGACCCCTTCCTACAACTTCATTTCTTTTTCATATAAGTTTAGGCTTTACTATAATCCTACTCTAAATAGCATGAAATACCAATTTAAACTTACTTGGTCAGTGGTGTCATAAACAACAATGATACCATGGGCTCCACGGTAATAAGATGAAGTAATGGTTCGAAAGCGTTCTTGACCTGCTGTGTCCCAGATCTGAAGTTTGATAGTTTTGCTGTCTAATTCAATGGTACGAATTTTCTGCAGAGATAAAAATAACTGTATAACCCTGGTATTATGATTCCTGCAATAAAATGTTAACAAAAAAATACCAATGCTTTATCAACTCTTTTGATATGATATTCATTTCAGGGGAAAAAAAATTTATACTTACAAAATCAACACCTATGGTACTGATGTAGGATTCTGTGTAAGTGTCATCCTGAAAAGAAAATGCAAATTAAAACAATTAAATAAGATAACATTCATCTTTTATAAATGCAACCTACATAATCTCAAATTTCTATTACAGAGAGAAAGGTAATGGCAATTAATTATCATGGTTATTCCAAGCAAGAAAATTAACATTATGTTCTGCAACCAAGTCCCTACTACCAGAAAACCACAAGTTTTTTTTCCATATATATTCGGTATTTCCCGCATTAACGAGTTAACATCAAGAACAGAGGAATGAGCCTTAAAGGGAAAATCCTCACATGGCCCCCTTCTCTTTTCCTTCTTTTGTAAAAATAAAAAACCAGAGGAGAGGATTACAGCCCCTACTCCAGCCCCTTTTAGTTGCCTTCTATGACCACAGGGAATGCGTGGGAAGTACAGTTAGAAAAAAAAGGGGGGGTAAAAAAAAATGCTTGGGAGTGATAAGGGACCCACAGAAGTTGGCCAATATTATAATACTGGCCAGTTCTCATGCGCTGCCTGCATATGTTCTTGCCCCGAAAGGTTTGGACCTGAGGCACACACTTGGTAGCTGTTTCCCACTGTTTCTGTGTGGAGACTGGCCACTCCTATGAACAGCTAAGATGAAGAATTCACTTCCTACTTTCATCTTTCCCTCTTTACATGACTTTTCTTCCTTTAAGGCAGGTCTACAAATACCCTAGAGCCCTGATTAGTTTCTATCTTCTTAACTTTTTTTTTCTCCCTCGAAAGCTTTTGATCGGGGCATGTTTTGCCTGTGCCATGTTGGTCACCATGAAAACAAAGGCAAAAAGTGTTTTCTTCTAAAGACAGTGATAGAACAATTTCATTTTGTCAAATTCTGTTATATGGTTGTTTATCTTTGATAACCAATAAAAAAGTGTCCTCTAAAAATGCCTGAGAATTTCGTATAATCCACACCATAAGTTCAACACCCTAATTAAAAAAACACAATACTCACGGCAAATCTTAACAGGAGGCATGATTTTCCAACACCACTGTCTCCAATGAGAAGGAGTTTGAAGAGATAGTCACTGAAAAAGAAAAAGAAAATAAACATAAATTAGTCTTACACTGTCACTTCAAGTTATCGTCTGGAAAGCATGGCATTAATATTAGATTCAACTTTTCCTTTTAATATTATAACAATTACTTGATAAAAACAATTCCATGTATCTATCATTATTAACTTCATTTAGGTAAGTGCACATAAATTACACCCACTAATATCACTCATACTTCCATGTTGTGTTAATGTGAAACATGAACTTCCACATATAATTGTACCTGTTCCTAACTTTTTCCCTGTACTTGCAAATTATCATGTATTTGCACATTATCTTGAATATCTCTTCCCCTAATCAATTTTCTATCATGACAAAGTAATACAAAGCCTACTCTCCAGGCACCCTCCACAACCTACATGGCTACACTTTGACAGAAAACCCAACTTCCTCACTCATTTCACTATTATTTCAGTAAGTTACAAACACAACAGTACCATTATTTGTTGTGTGCTTCCCCATTCCTCAATCATGGCCTTCACAAGATGATATATGCATTAACTTCAATGCTCTATCATACGCATATGAGGTATGCTAGCTCACTCATTTTTTAATAATTTTTTTTAATTATAAATGTACTTCTTTTATAAATAGTGATGTCAGCACTGAAGCTGCTCCCTAAACTCACCTGATCCACACATCCCATAACAGTCCTGAAGCCAGTGTTCCTTCCCAATCTCATGCTTTGGGCATGACACCACCCTCTCAATCAATGCACTCCCATACAGCAAACCAGGTATGCTCAAGTATTTTTGTGAAGTGCTGCAATTTTTGCATTGTTAAGCATAACGACATGATTTAAATTTACCAATGTAGCATTGCTCATATGAGTAATGATGTACAGTTCAATTCGTACAATTTAAATTAATGCATTAGTTGTTTATTCAGCTTCTTTACACATATCAATTCCTTAATAAAAAGACAAAAATTTACATATTTCAATTAATAAACCATACATCTATGTTTACACTTCTATGTTGTACAAGTCATTAAATCTGAAATCAAATTCATCAAAATATCAGAAATCTTTGTATACATTTATTTCTTTATAAATGAATTAGACAAAACTAGCCTACATATTCCAATTAATAAACCAAAAGTCTACTATATGCATTCATACTTTTATAGTGAACAAGTTGTCAAATTCAAAATGAAATTACTGAGAAAAAATCAAAGCTTTTCATTAACTTATTTCTAAGCATGAGAGCAGTAGCCCTTACACTTTGATGAATTAATGTTTCATTTGTTCATATGATGTATCATATTTTTGCAGATCCATAAATGCCCCATACATATCTTTCTGCTTCTCTTAGTATTTCTCACATACATTCAAAATAAACACTTGATCCATACATCCTCTACCACTTTAGCCTAAAACCATGGTTGTTTCTCCCCAATCAACCACCCCTGAAACCACATTGTTCCTTCCCAATCCAATGCTCTATGCATGCTACCACATTTTAATTCATCACTCTTCCATAGCACTTATCAGATATACTCAACATACTTATACCTCAGTAATTTGAACATTCATCTTTGTCCCGCTTGCCTTTATTACATCAGTCCTTTGGCACTTCATTGTGATCCATACATACAACGAAAATCTTTACCAACCAATCTAAAACACAGACATCCCCTTTCTTCAGAAGTTTGATTGCAATACCTTCCAATCCAGCTGCCTTGCCACATTTTATATGCAAGGTTTTTACCCACATTAGAGCTCACTTCCCTATGTTCATTCACACATTCCCACAACTCCTGCTTCAGCAATAGTGCTTCCCCTTCCTTGGCTCTTGCCCTCACTTAATCCTTAAGGCATTCCCAAAACATTCTTTCCTTTTACCCGTGGGCTTTGCTTCACTCAAGAGCGAGAACATTCAGGTTTCTTTCCACAAACATACCACTATATCCCCTTTTTTCTCATCTTGGTAACATCCATATATATCCAGACACTATCCTGAGCCTTAAAGGAGGATGAGCAGTCCTTGCTTTGCTCCTTCCGTTCCATCTTTTAAAAACTTGAATAAAAGATGGGAAGGGGTTCCAGCCCTCTGCTCCTGCCTCTTAGTTGCTTTACATGTCACACGGGGAATACATGGGTAGAATTCTCTCTCCCCTATTCCCAGGCATATGATGGGGTTGACAGATATGCTTTGTGCAGGGTACTATGAATATATGGTTTGCAAGGAAAAATATTAGAAGCAGTGAGTTTTCTGTAAGAGCAAAAGGCATGTTTGCTAGTAGGTAGAGAGAGGGTGTGTTTCCAGGTGAAGGTGGTATCTGGTGTCACCATGGATGTGTAATCAGCTTACTTGGGTCTACCTCACTAATTAACGTGAGAAATGATAAACAAGTATTCAAAGTAAAAATATTCATTTCCATTTCTATAACAATGACATTAAAATACATTAGCTTTGTAATCCTGCTTTTTTAACCTCCCCTTAACAAATAATAGTCTAGTAATCATTTCATTACAAATTAATTTAATCTTATTTCATCTTTTCTTCAAAGGTACTGGTATCAGCACGAAAACCCAGGATTGGTATCAGCTAAAAATTTTTGGTACTGGAACATCAGTAGTTGATACTTTGACTTAAAACCTGAAAACATTCCCAAACCATTCTTTCCCCTTCCCTTTCAGCAGTTTCACTACAGCCAGACCATCAAAGGTCCTCTCTCCAAATAAATCACCTATCTCTCACTGTTTATCACTCTGGTTACATTCACACACATTACACCCATACACCCCTGAGCTTTCAGATAGGATGAGCACTCCTCACTCGGCTTCTCTTTCTGTTTTCACTTATAGTCACCTCTTACTTCATGAATGGAATACAAGGGTAGTATTCTTTTTCCCATGTCCCTAAGAAAACATATTTCTTTCATTTTATAATGTAAAACAGAAATCTAATGACCCTTTTTGGGGGGCCTTTTCAGGACTGGACAACTAGTGACCCACTTTAAAGGTTAAGCATCAGTACAGTAACACCATGACACACCGTGTTGCAAATGTCATATTAATTTCTAGCCTTGTCCAATTTGCACTTGAGGCAACTCTCATGTTACTCAAAAGAAAAAATTATCTACACCCAGTTCTTCACACTGACATGTGAAAGTTTGGCACATCATCTCCTAAAGCCATTTCTATCATAATAATCCAACTCTAGTGAGATATATGGCAACCCTACATAGCGTAAGGCACAAGCACAACAGTCACCTCCCTGCTGTTGAGTGCCAACCCTTTAAAATTTTTATCCAGTCCCTCACATTTACTCTTGCCCTCCACTGTGCAGCAACATTCAACTGTAAAATTGTTTGTAATGCAATTGAAGTGTTTATAGGGTGTTTATTGGCATATTTTACAATTTTTAAAGTTATACTTGTAACCTTCATTTGTGTGTGTTCCACTGTTGTCTCAAGATATAAACATTTCATCCATCTATAAAAGTAATGCAAAGTGATGTCATATGTCGTTCTATTTCAGAATATTTAGACTCTCATACCACATCACAATGCCCCACTACATATACATATATGGTCAGTGTTTGGTTCTTTATTTAGATGATGATGTACTTAGTAATGCCCTAGCACGGTGTAAATCAAACTCTATGTATGACATTTAAAACCCTACTGATGGCAGCAACTATATGCCCTAGTTCATACTGAGGGCTCCTGGTCACACCACCCAGAGGTACAAGGATATCATAGGGTGGATAAGCAGCACCCTGCAACATGACTTTACCCCATGCTGCTGCTTCTACCAAGCTAGGGCCAAGCTGTGTGCAGTAATTGAAAAAGGTGTAACCATCTAATCCTCCTGACACCACTACTGCCAATCCTACTGCACCCCATGCAACTCCCTCAAGCATCTAACATAACACCAAGAGGTAAGATTCTTATAAAATACAATGCCGTTGTATCAGTATAATGCTACAGATTATATTGTACACTTCTAGTATGTTGTGTAACGACAAATGAGATGATTTTTTTTAAATTGCTTACAGCTGAACCGAACATACTAGCAAAATTCTAAAACCACCATGACATAGCTAGACACTTATACTATCCAATAGAATAAAAAAGAAATGAAAAAATATAAAAGTAATGGCAAAACTACAAGGGAGAACAATTTTGGAAGAATTTCTTGATATTCCACTGCAAAAGAGCAATCAATTTACATAAAAAGTATATGGTTTCACACAAAAAAATTAGTTAGTTGCAGAAAAATCAAACCAAGAAAAAACATACAGTAAAGCTCTTCTGTGTCAAAGTCAAAACTTATCCTATGAGTAGGAAGGAATTATGTTTTTAATATGGCAGTGCACGAGAGTTAAAGTATGATACATTAATTGGTGAAAACCAATGAAGCTGATTATAAATGTAGGAAATATTTTCATATGTAGGTCATTACCATTAGGTACTTCACAGCAAATTCAACCAAATCTAAAATTTTCAGTAACAAAATTATTCAGCCACATTATATTTCAACAGGATTATATTATTAAAGTTTTTATTTTATTAATCAAGGTTTTCTGCGGGGAAAGGTTTTGGCAGAGAATTTTCCCTCACTCACTGAATGTCAGTGAAGGAAAAACGGTTAATCTAATATCAGTACCTAAAACGGACACCACTGACATTTCTCACAATTTCTACAACTGCTGCTGACAAACAAGGCCCATAAAATGCATTGACATTTTGTCAAAAGTGTAACAAACAGCCTACATGAAAATTGTATCAAAGAATATGTATTCCTAAATAGCAAAATATAAAGGAAAAGTGTTGTCTATATGATGTTATATTTCCTTCAGTGAAAATAAGCATAACAAAAATACTAGTACGGAAAGCCCTAAAGACCCCAGAAGTGTGGTTTCAGAGGCACAAAAGTCAACTCCTTCAGACTGCTATTAGGTTAACTAACTTTTCACCCACAAGAAAAAAGTATTGTAAGAGAAAATTTACAACACAAAACATTTGGAAGAGCTATCATGCAGCATGAGAGAGAGGGAGAGAGAAATCTTAACCTTATAGCATAAACCTACGACTCTAAATCAATATTGTAATCTATTGTTCTGTACAATAAACCCATTCATCAGATAAAAATGGACCATGGAAAGATCTAAAATGATCAGTGTGTTATCAGATAGAGAACAATGCCTCTGCTACCTCACAATATTGGTAACCTTGACAGCAGTTAACAGCAATTAAAACAATAATGCTTTTTTTCACAACAGTGATGACAGTGTAAAAACTTCCACCAACATTTCTTGTGTTATATTCAACTTCTTATAACAAGCAATGACTATATCTACCAGAAGTGAAAATAACAGAACTGAATAACCTAAAAGCCAGTCAACTCTTTCACTATCTTCTGAGAACAAAAAGCATCTACCAAAAGTTTTTAAAATATAAAACTATTCACCAAGTCACCAAGAGATAATGTGGTGCCATATGAGATTTATCTGAATATGCTGTTTTAACCAACTTATCTATATAACTGAAATGGAATCATCAATGGTATAGCATCTTCAGCAACTTCAATTCTCGGAACACCAAAGTTTTCCTTGATTCTGAATACCATGGAAACTGAAAAGTGTTCAAGAAAGGAGATGAAAATGCCAATCACATATGAAGTAACTATAACTTCCAATTCACTCCAACAATATAAAGATTAATAATACCGTAAAATTACAAGTACAGTATTGGATCCTCATACTTGACACTGACTTCTGAGAAAACATCTTTAAGGTGTTATAAGTAGAAAAGAAAATTATAAATATGGTTAATACACTAAATGATGTAGTGGTTAATAACATTAAAAGAATGCAGTGTAATACAATGAATAAACTAGTCATGCCACTAGTAAACAAACTGGGTATAAAGAACCAAAAATACTTTTTCTTATTTCACACGTACATCAGACCTGGCATTTGATAACAGAAACCCATAATTTCAACACCATACCCCCATGACAAAAATTTTATTGCTTAGTTTCCTGTCTAAGAACCCACTTCTATTGTGTTCCCACAGTGCTCAAGGATCTGGCCACAACTACTAGGTGGGACCAAATGTAAAGAAAAGTGTTGACTCTGTGCATGTCTGTGTGAGATGAATGCAGGACAATGGACAAGAAAGCATTAACTATAGAAGCGGCATCTTGGGCTTAAATGTGCAGCCTTGTGACAGGCAGATTTGGTGTTTGCAAGCTTGGAGAGATGGCTAGCTTCTAGAATGCAGATGAGAAAGTTTAACTCTTACATGAGTAAGTACACAAACTGGAAAAATATTTGTCACTTTTATTTAACAAACAAATTAGTTCTAACCCTTAGGAATACAAATCTACAGTTTTACAACCACTGCAACTTGCTGTTACATATATGTACACAAAAATGTGAGACACATCTTTGACTCCTTTAAATTTCTGGGAACAAACAAGCAGGATTACAATGGAAAACCTCTGGAGCTAAATATCTAAAAAAAAAATGGCCAACCAAATATAGTAAAGGTTAAGGATGCTGCAATACAAATTATATATGCATTGTACTGCAACACTAATATGCAGAGTATGGATAAAAAATAAAGAATATATCCTACAGTAGTGATAAAATAAAAAGAATGGATATTACTCTCCTCCAAATCAATATTTGTCACTGCCCATAATCAATGCACGTAAGTTATCTTTGAAGCTAGGCATTCCTCTATCCAAAGGAAGCACTATAACCTCCCTACATCCAATGATAGGTCTTTTCGGTCTTCAGCTAAAGGAATTGCCAGCAATTTCAGTTGCTTTACCTTTCCTTCACTTTTATATTCTGAAAGACTAATAGTTCTCTCTCCTGCTGACAAAGCAGCTGTTTGGTTCTCCTTCCTCTAACTCTACCTTGAATGACTAACATTCCTTAAGGATCCCAATTCCTCTATCAAGGAATAAAGTATTGAAACTGAAACTGAACCCCCCAGATGCTCCTGTTCCTGCTATGCCACCCCCTCAAAGAAATCTTTTTTTTTTCAAACTGTCCAAAGCCCACTTCTCTCTCTGGACATGAGAAAGGTTTACGAACCTGATGGAATCCATTCCCCTGTACTAAAAGTGTCTCCGAACTTGTAACTATGCTTGCTTGTCTGTCTGTCTTCCATTTCTTAATAAGAAACAGAACTTTTCCCGTTTATTCAAAGTATGCATTGGTACATCCCCTCCCAAAGAAAAGAACTATTCTAACCCCTCTAACTGCAGCCCTGTTGCTTTGACTTCTGTTTCCAAAGTCTCTGAATACCTCCTCAACTCCCACATCCTCAGACATCTTGAATCTCACACAATTCTCTACAACAAATAGGGCTTACATACGGCATTCTATTCTTAATGTCCAGACATCATCCCTGAAAGCTTCTGCGGAATCGAACATAACAGCCCTTGAATCATCAAAGCTTTTGACTTCGAGTGGCATCAGGGTCTCATCTCTAAACTCCCCCTCTCACTTTGCACCCTCATATCTAGCATCCTCGCAGGACAATCTATCTCTGTGGTTGTTGATGGCTTAGCCTCTTTACCCTCCTGCATCAACAGCAGAGTCCCTGAAGTGCCTGTCTCCTGCAATTTTTCTCGTTTCTGTCAACAATTTCCTTTCAACAAATAACCAAATGCACTTGTACATTGACGACTCAACATCACTCCTACACATTCTTCAAATCTGCTCCTTATTCCCTTACTCAATGTGCATCATCTCAACACATCTTCCTCAATAAACTAAGACTTGGGGCAGGATATATCACACAGGCAGATGAAATCTGGTTAGGTGAAAAGCCTCCAAGACCCAGTCTCTGCCCATCTATCGAAAATTCCACACAACTTTCTGGTCTCCACAGACGGATCTGTAATTCCACCTCTTGATTTAATGGACATACTTGACATTATTGCAACATCCACCCTAACCCAAAAACCTAATATTCTGGAAATGGTTAAGCCTGCCTCTTAGAAACTGTGAGTCTTGTCAAAATTTCTTTTTCTGAACAGTTGCTCCATTGATACAAAGTACTAATCCATCCTTGAATGGAGCACTGTTCTCATACCTAGTGTGGTTCTAGCTCTGCTCCAGAATGATGCGAGTAAAAAATAAAAGTGGACTGCAAGAGATGGTTGCTTAACAGTGCTTATGCACTTGCCATGAGAAGGAAGAACATGAGGAAAGTGCTTTTGAAGCAGATGGGCGAGTGTGCCAGCAGTTCAATGCAAAGAAAGGGTATTAGTGATGGGTGATTCAAGTGGTTTAAATGTAATGGGGAGTACTATAGTGGATGAGGGTATAACTGGGGGGCATGGGGAATCAATATGTGAATGGAAATGGTAAACAGCATGTGAAGATGCACTGAAAAAGGGATGGTGATAGGGAATACCTGGTTTTACAAGAGTGACATACACAAGTATGCATATGTGTGAAGTAGAGATAGCCACCGGCATTGCTGGATTACACACTAAGTGACAGGAGTGCAAATGAAAGACTTTTAGAAGTGAATGTGCTAAGATAGCCAGCTGGTGGGATGTCTGATCACTACCAGAGGTTTTTATGAAAGTAAGTTAGCTTGAAAAAGATTTGTATGAAAAATTCCATCCATGAGAGATTGAGAGTAGAATGGAAAAAGGTGAGAGTAAACGAAGCTTGGAGAGTGGGTGAGGAATGTGAGGTTTTCAGAGAAGGTTTTTTGGGAAGCAGTGCTATAGCAGCCATATGCTATAGCCGTATGCTGATGCAGGGGTTGGCGATACCATTTCCTGTGGGGTGAGGTGGCGTCAGGAATGGATGAAGGCTGGCAAGAATGACTACGTACATGTGTATATGTGCATATGCATGTGTATGTATATGTATGTTTATATGTATATGTTGGCATGTACAGATAAGTTCTGGCTCTGAGTGAAATAAAGCTCAAGAGAAAAGGGAAAGAATGGTTTAGAAATGTCTTGGGAGTTAAGTCAGGAGTTGCAGAGGAAAAAAGCAAAGGAAGGTGTAGCATTACTCCTGAAGCAGGATTTGTGGGAGTGTGTGATAGAGTGTAAGGAAGTAAATTCCAGACTGATGTGGGT
>JAYMFT010121908.1:0-27326 GCA_038088735.1 Panulirus argus | reverse complement strand
AACTATATATATATATATATATATATATATATATGTCGATAATGAGATAGGTATGCAGGTGCTTGTGCCGTCTCAGCGAACGTAAGAAGAGACAATGTCTGTTGTTGGAGGAGGAGGAAGACGATGCTAGGCGGTCCCAGGCGCCACCTGACGAGGCTGGGTGATCACCCGTCCCTCCCCATGTGTGTGATTCGACACTTCCTCTTGTTTTAACTTGATGTTGATTTGCCCTGGGCCGCTCCCCCGAGCTGTCTCGCGAGGACATTTCCGAGGCCTGTGTTTACAACCGCCGCTCACCTGACATGAATTCTTTCCGAAGTTGCTCCGAAAAAGCTTGGGAGTAACCGCGATGAGGGCTGGAACTGCCCTAAGTGCACTCGTGGGGGTGGGGAGGCCCTTAAAGCAGAACACCTGTTGCATTGCACAGTGCCTCCCAGCAACAGTTACCCGAGGTGGTTGTGTGGTATGAGTTAAGGTACCGCGGCCCCCACACACGTGACGTAAGCCAGGGTACCACAGCCCCACACAGGCTAAAGACGTCACAGGCATGAGGTTTAAGACGTGTTACACCTTCCATGAAGTGACGCAGTGATGGTGGCGTGGACGAGGCCGGACAAGAAGCAGTGACATCGTCATTCAGCAGTGACATGAACGGGACGGAGCAAAGAGAGCTCACTGTTACTGTCGTTTGGTCACTTCCAGTATTCTCCTCTAGTAGAGCCGTCATGCTGTCTGCCTTCGCTGAGGGAGACATTAGACAGCATTTACTTATGAGAGATCAGATATCGTGCCAGGGATGTGAGTTGTGGTGCAGACTCATCCAGCAGTACCGCTGCTCCGACCCATTCCCGACGACGTTGCCCCAAATTGTTGGTGATTGATTCCCGTGTTGGAGACGCCAGATGAAGTCAGTCTGATATTTGTGTCTTAGATAATAATAGAGGCTGTGCGAGTGAACGGCATATGCCACGGCAGTTGAAGAGGAGGGTTAGAGGTGATTTGTCCCTCAGCATTCACGGGGTCTCGAGTTCTGGACAGTTGAAAGGGGTGGGTATTGACTAGAGAGGCACCGGGTGATGGCAGGGGCCTCCAGCAGGCCGTGCCCGTCCTGCTGTAGCCTGGGTTGTGATGCGATCATTGTCCCGTGGTCGTTAGCTGCCTTCCTCACCTCCGCCGCCAGCCATCACAGTGACACGGTCCCACCTCCCATCGTTTTGAGTGACCCGACCTGACGTCACCCACCAACCTCTACGCCTGCCACATTTGCCCTGGCTACATAACACGGTAGCTCGTACACTCTCGTCATTTGTTGTAAATCATATGTATAGAAAAGAGAATTAATCGAGTGATTTACTGTAAAAGTCACTCATAATAATGTCCTGTGGTCCAGTGAATCAGCAGTGGGGTTTTGGGGTCATACTATAGACCATCAGCTGAACCTGGGGTGGCCCCTGTGAGGTCAGAATGTGCTCCAGTCAAGTCACGTTGTCGCTCGGTGACCTGTGACATGACAGGTCATGACCACAACGGTTCTCAGAGAGAGTGACCGTCAACCGCTTTCACAGCAGGTGTGGTACGTACCGTGTAGCTTGAATATGCTAGTATCCTGAGCACGACGGTACGATCCGCCGCTCTCGGGGGATGTACCGTCATGCCAAAGGGTTTAGTACATCTAAGCTCACCTGAGGCATTGCAGGGGACGGTAGTGGGAGTGACAGATAAAGTCCGAGGAAATTGACGGCGTGAAGACTTAACCGAAGAGACGGTAATGGACGGAGGCTTTAGAATGGGTAGCAGCGAGACGGAACGTGATGAGACGGGCGGTTTAAGATCGGTGGAGAGAGAGAGAGAGAGAGAGAGAGAGAGAGAGTGGTGGATGCTGTGACAGTACTGGTGTTGGACAGTGGTGGAGCTGACAGTATAGGGATGGTTATGAATGGATGGGGAGACGGAACTGTCTCTACTGAAGGGGATAGTGAAGGGGTATTTTTGGTTGGACGGGATGCTGTGGAATGGAATTTGACGGGATGAACAGTTACAAAAACTGACGGGGTGTGGACGGTGATTCGACATTTGATGACGGTCCAGACAGGAAGGGGACAGGCAGTGGTTAGTAGCACATCAGAGCTAGTTCAGAAATAAGGCTACATAGACAGTCATGGCAGAGTCTTGATACACTGGTTAGACTTTGGATGTGACAGTCGTGTGAGGGTCCGTGGGAGTACATGGGAAGGACTGAGAACAAGGGGACCTCATGGTCCATGACGAGGTTCTCTGCTGAAACCAGGCCTGACATAGTGGTTGAAGCAAGTTACTGAAACAGAGGGAGCCTCCCCACCCACCTATCCATCCAGCTCAACTGCCGGTAGGGAAACGATGAGGTGGTGATGTCAGAGGGAGGGCGTTGGGGCTCCAGGTGCGTGATGCCAGATAGAGGGAAGGAATTGGGCCCCAGGTGCGTGATGCCAGATAGAGGGAGGGAAGTGGGCCCCAGGTGCGTGATGCCAGAAGGAGGGAGGGTGGTGGGCCCCAGGTGCGTAATGCCAGAGGGAGGGAAGTGGGCCTCAGATGCGTGATGCCAGAGGGAGGGAGGGAGGGAGGCGAGCGTGTGGTACGTGATGTCAACACAGGCAGGATCCGTGGGTGGAGCAGAGCACCGATGGAGGGCCGTGGGTGGGGAGAGGAGCCACCGCCACCAGCAGCACGACCCGAGGCCCCGGCCCGCCCCTCCGTGCTCCACGCCCACATAAACCGTCCGCCTCCCCAGCAGGTCTTAAGCTTAGTTCAAATGTTTTCCAGAGCGGTGCGATTTTTATTGGCTCCCGCGTCAGGTGTCCGTGCGCGGACCGCTAATGTCTGGGATCAGTAAGGCTGGAACTCCCGTCGACGAGCATTAGCGACTGGACTGGATCTAGGGCGTCGTGTCGTGGGGTGTGTGTGTGTGTGTGTGCTGGGTACCGCTGGGTGTGTGACCACTCTCCATTACGCTGGGCACATGAACGGGCGAAGGTCCGCCGGCCCGGCACGGCACGGGCCCCGACTTCATGCAGAGTGACCGTCGCTGGTGTGTTGAGTGCGTGCTGCGGCCCGGAGGCATCCTAGCCCGGGCCGGGCCGGGCCGTGGCCCGCCAGCTCTTGTCCTCCCCTCCGCCGTGGTCCTGATGCGCACTAACGAGGTCCATCGCCGCCGCCGCCGCCGCACCACCAGCCGCACCCGCAAAAAATCGAAGCACATTATCACAGCCATTGGAAAACAAAACTCTAAATCAGGTCTGCGGTGCAACCCATGATAATGGCGGAGTTATTATGATTATAAGATAGTGGGTGCATGCAAGAGTTAATGATAAGAGGCGTCATTTGGTGCGGCAGGCGGAGAGTTAAGGCGCACCCTCCCGCTGTAAGTAGAAGCCTGTGCTGTAAGCCTTAACTTACGGCGCGCTGGACGAACAAATGACTGAGAGAGAGGCCGCGTTTTTCACGTAAATGTGCATAATTGTACGGGGGAAATTGGCAGGGGTTGGCTATGGAGAGAGTCATTGGCCCGGGATTAATGTCTGATACGCAGGTGAGGATACGAGTCCCCGTTTGTGATTGGAGTTAGGCTAAGTGAGTATCAGGTCTGATTGGCCAATTGTCTCAATCCAGCACCAGACGTTTGATGGCATGGTGGCTCGGCGCTGGGGTAATACCTCCACGGCCGCTGACAGATGGTCCCCCTCATCACAGGCTCCCAGATAATAAATACCACACACTTATACTTTGTTTCTATCAATTCCAGACTCTCCCGTGATTTATCGCAACGGATTTTACAAAACGATAAATCCGGTTATACGGAGCTCAGGGCCACTCGTGGTGTCCTCTTTTTCTCCGTCCGTGTCGGGGAGAGGTTACGTCGATCCGCGTGCGTGCGTGTAAGACCCAGCGAGAATGATCATCATCGCTGCCCAGCATCTGTCTCTCGAGGTCCTGCCTATCAATTTCCCGGCGTCTCGTCATGTATCTCGTCATGTATATGTGTATCTGTCCGTCCGCGAGACCCTGCCTCCCCCAGCGTGTGCCTGAAGGTGGGGTGAAGTTCCCAGCAGCCGCGGATGACCTCTTACTCCATACCGTTTGGCATGTCAGGTCTGCTACAGTGGTTTTGCGGGGGAGAGGACTCGGCTCACAAATGGTGGTGACGAAGACCTGTCTGAGGCTGTATAGCCTCACGTATATACACGCAGGAACTGAGGAGGTCTTTGTACACAGCCCTTGTGATTATATTTACTCATTACCCCCCAGAAAATGATTTTCACGACGTGCCTTGCGATACCTTGAGAGGCCCTCACCATCCTAGCGCCCTCATGAAATCTCGACCGTCCTCACAATGTCGGAGGCACAGACACACACACCCCTCGCCCCCCTTCCTCACAAGCCACCCTCGCCATCCAGTGTATCACCTCTCACAAGACTTTTCACAACGTCTCTGACGGCTGTACTCACACCCTCATAACTCACACATCACAGCACAGGCCAGCAGTTTTCTTCGCATTGTGCTGCTCACAGCACATTTCCCAAGAGTGTGGTTTAACAGCACATGACACCATCTTTCACATGCCTTCACGACTTGTGTCACAGCATGCTTCACAGCGTATGGTTGCGTCTTTCACAGCGTATGGTAACGTCTTTCACAGCATATGGTGGCGTCTTTCACAGCATCCTTCACAGCGTATGGCAACGTCTATCACAGCACCCTTCCTAGCATATGGTTGTATCTTTCACAACATCCTTCACAGCATATGGTAACATCTTTCACAGCATGGTTCACAGCACAGAGTAGCGTCTCTCACAAACCTTCACAACATCTGTCAGAGCAAATAAGACAACACATTATCATAACCTTTCCTCTTACACACGCAACACTTCTTACACCGTTGACGCGTCTCTTAACCTCGGCACGCCTCATAACACCTGACAAACTGAGCACACCTCATAACACCTCACAGACTTGGCCAACCTCATAACACCTCACAGACTTGGCACACCTCATAATACCTCTCACACTTGGCACATCTCAAGCAGAGGCATGATCAAATGTTCCGGAGATGTCGAAGGTTATGACAACGGGAAGACCCGTTCGGATCCCCGAGAGAGGAGGACCCGAGGCGAGACACACAGGAAAGATCGCCATTGGGAAGTGTTATCGCAAAGCCCCATCGGCGAGCTGGAGGCCGGGAGCGGAATTTCTCAAGTGTTTAAAGAAAATGGGTTTCAGAGACTTCGGAGACATGAGCAATGAAGGCGGTGAGGTAACAGAAGACTTAGAAAGGTCTCAGTCCCTACAGATGTAAATGCACCAAGACATACGTCTTGAGAAGAAAATTTTTAGGGTATTTAGAGAAAGAAGAGAGAGGCGAGCAAGGACACAGAAGCACACGCTCCCTCGGTACACCTTGCCATCTCGACCATACACCCAGCCCACAACCCGGAGCTGGGAGATCGACTGATTTGTGCCGGGAACTCCGGCAAATTTATAGAGCACCCCATGCTCATCCTGTGAGCGGTAGCGCAAAAAGGATTGCAGGGGTCACACAGGGTCTTTGTCATACCCCAGTGGGTTGATATTACATGCATTACGTAGTTTCATATGGTAAGTTCTATCTACTAGATGCAAAAAATGGATACAGACTTAAAATTTCAGGTATCTTGTCATTAACAATGAGGTATTGTGACATTTCTTGCAGAGTTTGTTTAGACTTATCCCTAAACGGCTCTGTTTCTTCATATTTTCAGACCGGAGTGCTGGAAGGACCTAAGCCCGGGACGGAGCGACGCGAACCCATACACGTCCTGCTTAGAATATGATGGCTATATACCTTCCTCCTTCTGCAGGAGGTGCCCTGGTCCCCTCTGCTCCACAGTGGCACCGAGTGGATGTTCAGGTACATCACGAGAGAGCGAAAAGCTTCGCTGAGTTATGGCAGGTGTGAGAGAGAAGTGCGAGACTCTCGGGTCGAATGTCTAGCGAGGAGGCTGTTCCAGCCAGCGTGGCAGGGAGGGGCTGCCTCAGCCAGCGTGGTAGGGAGGAGATGCCTCAACCAGCGTGGCAGGGAGGGGATGCCACAGGCAACGTGGCAGGGAGGAGATGCCTCGACCAGCGTGGCAGGGAGGGGCTGCCTCAACCAGCGTGGCAGGGAGGGGCTGCCTCAACCAGCGTGGCAGGGAGGAGATGCCTCAACCAGCGTGGCAGGGAGGAGCTGCCTCGGGCAGTGTGGCAGTCAGTGTAGAGTTTCCCCTGTGAAGCAGCGGGCTCCGTATCAAGGTACACGTTTTCTGTCCCAAGGATATTCGCTACTTGTGCTACGAGTGTTGTCTTTAAAGGAAGCGTGGCGTATATATTATCCCACTTTTAGTGCTCTCAGCAGTCATACCCCGTAGGTACGAGCCTTGAGCACGACGGTGCTACCCTTGGGTATGGTGGACTGGCTTTTGACCTGACCCTTAAAAGGTCAGGTCAAGAGACCAGGGCATCATGCCCAAGGGTCGCTCCATCGCGCTCAAGACAGTAGTTGTAAGAATGCTTTTGGTACGCCCGGACAAGCAGCCTCTTGTTATTGCTGGTCGGGAGCAGCAGCTGAGCTCACCGCTGATCACGTTCAGTATTAGCCCGAAGGATTAATTCAGCGAGCCGCCACCGCGTCCCTCAATAGTGGGCATATGATGATGCACCGCTGGTACCATCAGAGTCTTGTGTAAGGGAGGTCCATGCTGACGAGCCAAGATTGGAAAACCTTATTTAGTGGTGTTCATTTTGGAGCGTTATGGCCCCTGTTGCGTTCGACGATGGGACTGAGAGGGGGACACGGAAACGCGGGTCAACATCAGCAATGGCAAGAGTGCTTTATTTGGTGAGGGAGCCGGGGACGTGGTGCTGCCGGAAGGTGTGGCACTGCGGTAGGAAGCAGCGGCGTCAGGAGTCACATGGAGGACTTCCGTCGACGGTCTGGGAAGCCATGAGGGTTCCTTGTGACAGTGTCATGGCAGGAGGCGGCAAGGCGCTAGTTCGCGAGCTTGTGTGTCTAAAATGCCAAGGTGACGGCTTGACTGATCGCCTTCGGTGATGTCCAGGTATGTAAAGGAGCAGCGAAGTGAGGTCGCGGAGGCGGTCAAGGTAAATAGACGTACACAGGGTCGCTAACCAGCGCCTTGACTTCTCCTGCCGTGACACTGACCTTATGGCTCCTCCAGCCTCCTCCCGACACTGACAGCTGGTTGGACATGTACCCACCAGGGCGAGACTGACAGCTGGCCGGAGATATGCCCACTAGGGCCGGGCTGACAGCTGGTAAGGGAATTTTATCTCCCACCAGCAAACTCTCTCAATAACTCAGTAGAAATTCAGTTGATCGTTTCGTTATTACGTTGAAATCTTACATTTATTTATTTTATAAGGTGAAATATTTAATTGCAATTTACTCTAATATTAGTTACAAATTTTTATCACTTAAATAAGGAAGGTATTTGACACCAGGGGAACGATACAGGATTTTATGAAACGGATTTTTTTCCATGTAAAATACAGTTTATCCTCGGTGCCTTCCTGTATTACAGGGGTTAGAGAATGATATTTGATTACATCATTAAGAGCAGTGGGATGGACGGATATTACTGCAACACATACATGATACGTAATTATGGCATCAATCAAGTTCTGATTATTTCTCTATTGTCGCGGTTCATCATGACCACACCAGACATTCTAGAGGTACCATGAGTAACTTGGGTCTTTGCAACTCATGACACAATGTACCCGTGGAAGAATTTATGTCAGCGTATCTGAGAAGCGTAGAAAATGCCATCTTGACACTTAAGATTTTAAGTGATTTTTTTTTTTCGAGTAGGCCATGGGTGAGAGGTCTTGGATGATAGGCCTTGAAGCATAGGCCGGGGGTGATTGACCATGGATGATAGGTCTTTATTGCTAAGCCGTGGATGATGAGCCATGGATGATAGATGCTATTAAGAGACACAGGTTTCCCTCAGCTCGGGGCGTTGGTGGTGAGCCCCCTCCCCCTCCTTGGCCAGTGGCGGTGGGGTAACGAGACCCACCTGGGTCATGTGGAGAGGTCCAGCTGCACCTCAAGTGGTGTGCAATTATCAGCAGTGTGGGTCAGATGCCGTTGGACCGTTACCATGACTGCAGCCACTGACGAACTGCCACTGACACCACACACACCCACTGACGATGACCACTGGCATAAATCTTCCTTGATGGCTGTGTTGATTGGTGTTGGTCACACCTCCTTCTACCAGCTGACCCAGAGGTCAGTAGCCAGTGTAACCCATCCCCAACACTCACCCATCCCGCAAACATCCACTTGAAATCTCTTATTGCAACACCCCTTTTCTCTCTTACGTATGACGAGACCTTCAGGAGAATAGAGTTGCCTTGGGGAAAATCACGTCGTCCCAAGTCTCGTTGCGTCGTCAGTGTGTGTCGAGACGACTGAGTCAGGGTTCGAAGCAGAGGATTCGTCTCCGGGTCTGTCACCAGCATCGTAACACGCAGACCTCACGAACGGAAACGATATATCGGGTTCAGAATCATTTGCGCGAAGCAGGAGAGGATCTTGCCGCCGGGGGAATTGCCCGTGTGTTCGCCGTTGATCTCGAGTTAGTGTTCTGCTGAGAAATTGGATTGTGTGGTGCTTGTAGGTGCCAGAGGTTATATCATGGTGAGCAATGGTGGGCCGTCTGGGGACCTCCTTACCCCCACCTCCGACATCCACCACACACACACACACACACACACCTAACTTGGCTATGTGTGTGTGTGCGTAAACAGTTAGGAGTAAAGACATAGCACAATGACATCCACTCTTTCTTGGAAACTCCTCATTACGGAACTAGCTGAGTCTGCCTTTATGAAACTAGGTGTCCTGTTTAGATATCGAGATTTCTTTTCTGAACAGTTGCTCCTTTTATACAAAGGATTGAACCGTCCTTGTATGGAGTAGTGCTCTCACATCTGGGATAGTTCCAGCTCTGCATCCTTACTTGACAGAGTTGAATTGAAAGCAGCCCGACAAATAAACTTTTCCAGCCTAACTTCCCCTTGCCCTACGCTGCAATGTTGGTTCACTTTCCCTCTTCTATAGGTATTACTCTGGATTTTGCTCCCGAGAGGTGGCTGCTTGTGTGCCCCCACCGCTAGCTAGACCACACAATACTCGACAAGCTGCTACGTCACATGAGTATTGTGTGGCCATCGGCAACTCAAGAGTGGGCCGTTTTGATACCTGCTTCTTTCCCTACACCTCGAAGCTTTGGAACTCTCCACCTTCACATCGATGACGTGGAATTGTTCGAGAGATGTAGGGACAAAGCAAGCAGAGGACATTACATGAAATTAAGAAACTTGTTAAGAAAAATGTAAAAAAATACTTCTTTAGTACAAGAGTGGTGGGAGATTGGAATATACTGAATGAGGATATAATGATCGTGGACAGCATAAATGATTTTAAGGAGTTGTATGACGACAGAGGATGTTCAATTGATGGGACCCCACGGGTGTACAACTCCCTCTCCGCACAGCATAGATTGGTAATTACACACACACACACACACACACACTCACACACACACAATACTCACCGCCTACCCTTGCTGCCGGCCATAGCCCAACTTCTTCCCAGCCCAACACCTCCCCCCAGTTGTGTACTCCCAGTGCAGCACCTGTTCAAGTTTCCCCAGCACCTCCTCCTCCTCCTGACTCCCTCAGCCCAGCATCCCACCAGCTATCTGCCGCAGCCAGCCACCTCTCCCCTTCTGTTTAATAATTCAGAGATTATGTGGAAACCCCCAGATAATCAATAACGCAAAATCTGTCTCCCAGAAGCCGGGAGTACTGTATAGGTGCCGCATCTAATTTTCTTGTGAGCAGCTACTCCATATCTGCAGAGGTTTTCTTTGCTTTAATATGGAGACGGGGGTGGCTTTGCCTTCACCCACCCCTTTGTCAAAATGGAATCAAAAGGCCTCCTGTTTCATTAGTTCTTCAGCTTTTACCTCGCTTCAAACATCCCTCTTCAATCCGCAGTGATGTTGTTTCCCCGCACCTGTTCTACAGGTATCATTTTGGCCACTGTTCTCATGTCCCAGTCACCAAGGCTTTTGGACCTGTAGCACGCGTCTAGCTGCTGCTTCCCAAAGTTTCTGTGTGGAGACTTGCCATACGAGGATTGACCTTTAGATTATACACCTCTTCTCGATCAGCGAAACCGTGGAATTCTCTTCTCTCGCTTCACTCTTTTCTCTCTTCTCTCGCTTTTCTTTTCTCTCTTCCTTTAACTTTACCACCTTTAAGAGTCTGATCTACAAATATCCGAGGAGCTCAAATTACTTTAGTTATTCCTTTTTCCTTAATCAGTTTTCCTTGCATCCGAGATGGCCATGATTGTGGCAAGGTTTTGACTCTATCCCGTCCGTCACTCACTCTCTCATTTTCTTTTTTGATACTCGTTCGCCGTTTCCCGCGCTAACGAGGTAGCGCCAGGAACAGACGAAGAAAGGCCATTTATTCTGACTCGCATCCATTCTCTACCTCCTTTTCAATGAGTTCCATAGGGGCGAGCAGACAAGGAACAGAGTCTGATAGCACTGTCTGATAGCTATAGTTGGGCCTGGTAATTATGTGTGCAGAGCTTTGAAGCCTAACAATTGATCCCGGACTTTATGTGACTTCGCTCGTGTGTGTGTGTGTGTGTGTGTGTGTGTGTGTGTGTGGGAAGGGAGGGGGGGGTTACCTTGATACTGTCTGTAAGGGGTCCAGTGCTCACGTGGTAAATCCAGGTATCATAACATTGTGTTGTTCTTCAGCTGTAGACCAGAGGAGTCCCACTCAAGATCGGGGATATACGTAGATGGATTTGCATACTCTAAATCAGGATAAATGTTGTAGCCAGTAAATACCACCTTATCTTCAGTTATCGCCCATAAACGCAAATACCATAGTATCTTCAGGTGTCGTCCAGTAAACCCAAATATCATTGTATCTTTAGTTATCTTTCAGTAAACCCAAACACCATCTTATCTTCAGCTGCCGTCCTCCCACTCCCACTTCAAGTTCTGCAGTGGGTGTATCCAGCTGCAGCCAACGATGATTTCCACTGGAATAACTATCATGGAGTGCCGGGTGTACAGGTGTTGTGGCAGTGGTGTTTTATGTACAGGGGAACACATTTGTACAGGGGGAACACATGCGTACTGGGAACGCATTTGTATTTAGGGAGCACATGTGTACTGGGGAACGCTGGGTCGTTTGGTGTGAACGATGATTTATATTGTCTTTGTCAACAACAGCCACTGTTGTGTGACACCACTGCTGTTGGCAGGAGAAAAAAGAAAGAGTGTTTGACACAGCTAGTGTTTCCAGCAGTAGTCAGTATCATGGTTGACACGACAAGTGTTGCCACCAAGAGCTGGCAACATGGTTGACACCACCAACTTGGTCAGCAGCAGTAAGCACCATGGTTGTCACCACCAGCGCTGCCAGCAGGGGTCAGCAGCATAGCTGACACCACCAGCGCTGCCAGGAGCATGGTTGACACCACCAGCACTGCCAGCAGCATGATTGACACCATCAGCAATGCCAACAGGAGTCAGCACCATGGTTGATACCATTAACGCTGACAGCATTCTTATGGATACCACCAGAGCCATGGTTGACACCACTAGCACCATGGTTGACACCACCACTACCACCATGGTTGACACCAACCACGCTGCCAGCACCGTGTTTGACACGGGCAGGAGAGGTCTTGGAGGGGGGGCGTCTTACATGGAGGTGGTGCCATAAAAAGCGCAGGTTAAGGCTGGGTTTTGTGCGTTATAAACAGAGCCAGATTAAGGTGGCTTACATGCGTCTCATTTATTTAGTTATCCTATTGTTTATTTGGTTATTTACCTGATGTAAGACGCGTCTAATGGAAGGCACCGCCTCCGGCATTCTATTGTTTACTTCATCCTGAGAATTCTGCTCTCCCCAAGATTTCATTTCCAAAATCTATAAAGTGGCAGGTAATGCCGGGGTATGGATGCTGTTCTTGCAGCTGCAGCAGCTGCTGCTCCTCTTGCTGTTACTGCTGTTACTTGTGCTGCCGCCGCCGCCTCTGCTGTGGTAGCGTATAGGCCCCAGGCTGTCCAGCGTGACTCCCAGATCCATTCAGTAATCATTAACATTGCACCGCTCTTGAAGTTCTCATCCCCCGAAGCCATTAGGAGGGAGGAGGGGAGGTTGCGCTGCGCCCCGCTCCCTCACACTCTACCCTCCTCATCCTTCTTGAGGCGGCGGCCGCTGCTGCTCCTGCTGTTGCCGCCCTTGCCTCTCTCCCTCTGCCTCACTGCTACCCTCACACCTCAAGGCCTGACGCAGGAGGCCACGCAGGCCGGCACGGTGGTACGCCGGGGCAAATTCCCCGGCTGGTTGGCATCGCCCCCTCGCCTCCTTAGTATTCCATCTCATTAGCATGGGGCAAATATACGAGCGGGATCTTCTATTAATTGTACGAATCCGCCATTACGTTGATGTTTGCTGTGATATATTGTTTACACGGCCCTCACGTGCAGGGCGGCTCGTAAGGTCTCCTTCCCCGAGGCTAGCGGCCCTCTTGTGGATCACCGTAGCAGAGCCCGAGGCACAGGCCTAGTCCTCCGGTCCCCGGACGGGTGGTGCTGAGGACGGGCGGCCGCGCTTACCCCCACCAACCTAGCCAGCGCCAACCGTCCAATCCCAACCCCATCGGTATCCCATCGTCATCCGTGAAGATTAGGAACGTAGGGTATTACTGCTGTCCCCTCCGGCAGATAACCTCGTCATTGAACCATCAGGAGTTCTGTTGTCTGTTCCTCCCATGTGTTACTAACGCTCGCCTCAACACCAGCACTTGCGTCAGCACCTCAAACAGTACCGGGTACATTAGCACCTCCCTAGCGCCTTCTGTCTCACTCCGCGAGCAGTAGCGTATGCCTGAGGGCGACAGTGTTGGCCAAGGGCAGGGTCGTTAACACTTGTCTCCTGTCGGTGTTAAGCTTAACGCCCGCCGGGTTCTGGCCCCCAACCTATTGTGTCATAGATTCCCACGTCACCATCCCGCCGACACATTGTATATCACGGGTATAAATAAGAATGTAGAGCTTCGATTCTATACAGTTTACAGACACGATTTGATACGACTTAAACATTTCTGATGTCCTTTAAGAACTAAGGGTTCCCGTGGCATTGTTACCTTATTTCTCCTGCTGTACTTTAAAAATTAGTTTCGTTTTTTAATTGCATTTGGTACTTTCTTTAGAGAAAACATTGTGAATCGTAATTATGGCGTGATGGAAGACGCCTCTTTAACTCTCTTATGTTTTTGAATTGCCCTCAACATAACTGTGGGAGAACATGTGGTTGTGTTAGGGAGACAAGTGTAGCTGGGAGAGACAGAAGTACCCAGGTCGGGAAATGAAGGATATTTATGTGGGAGGAAGGAATACGTGGGAAGGACAGATAACAGGAAAAAAAAATTGATCTTCCATGATGAGATTAACTGTGGTCATAATCTTTTTTGTAGTAGAGACAAGACAGCAAAGCAAGGCGCACCTCTCCACCCACCTCTCCCTCCGGCTCAAGAACCGGTAGGGGAGAATGAAATAGATAAATATGAGAAGAAACACCATGTAGCACAGAGAAAGTATACTGCCAAGGAAAGTTAATAGTAGAGTGCGAAGAGAGGAAAAAAAAAAAAAGTCCCTTACATTAACTGCAGTGGGCTTCTCCCGGGCTGAACTCAGGAACATGGAGAGTTTGGAGAGAGATGATTGGAAAACATCTGATGTAATCATAGCTGCAGGAAGCCCTAGGGAGAGAAAAGACTTCAGTCACTTCTCTCTAAGAAAAGTTGAGATGCGTGTTTATTATACTGCCATTTTTAATGAGGCTTGTTCCGTAATTAAAGGTATCATTAGAGTATTTCTTTACTCGTGTCTGAATGTATGACTAAGTACCACGGACCGGGCGCCCAGGGTCGAGCGCATAGGTTCGAATCCTGGATGCGGCAGGCGGTCCGCAGCCAATATGGCGACACCAAAGCTGTGCTGTGTATTCTGACTGTTATAGTGAGGTAGGGGGTCTCAGCCGCCCTCCCACACCCATTGCAGTGGCGTGGGAGGGGTCTCAGCCGCCCTCCCGCACCCATGCACCACTCTCCCACATCGTCTTAGCGCGACATACCATTAAAAGTTTGCGCAGATTATATTTATATTTAGTATTAACCTCACGGATCCCAGGAAGAAGTTGCACACGCGCGCGCCCCCAGTTATTCCTGCCAGTTTTTCGCTCATAAACTGCCGGAGTAATGTGTGGGGTGCAGAGTGACTGGTTGCTCTGTGTGTGTGTGCTGCCGGGTTTACTGCTGCCACCACCTACCTCTTCCTCCTCCTCCTCGCCCGTCGCCCCCAGCTGAGTACCTTCCAGTTCTACGCCCGGCACTGTACAGTACCATCCCGTGGCCACCGCCAGTGCTGTAGACCCCGCCCCACACACAGTGCCTGATGAGGGAGGGGCAGATCCAGCAAGACCTGATGGGGTGGGGCAGATCCAGCAAGACCTGAGGCAGGCGATATGACACTAGGCCATTGGAATGTGTGTTTAGATTATTAAGATCCGAAGTAAAGGCGCAAGGAAAAAAAATTTTGAGAGAATGAGGGAACAAAGCGATGGCAAGAAAATTGGGAAATAAGGAAAGGTGGAGGTTCGGCCGGTGGTGTCAGAAGTACGAAAGCTGAGGATGTGGACGAGGGCAGAGCTGAGACCATTTGCTTACGGGGGAAGGCAGCGCCCCAGGTCTAAAGGTGGTGAGTGCATCGAAGGTGTAGTAAGGATTATGAAGTATGGATCCTTAGTTAAAAGAAAATGTAGATAATATATTGAGAGAGCAACAGAAAAATTGCCGAATTTGATAATATTGATGATATATATATGTATATATTTTTGAGTTTGCAGGCAGTAAGATCATTCTAGGAAGAGTGTCTTGAAGGATGAAGTGGTCGAGAGATTGGATTACACAGAACTGAATGACAGAGACTAAAGGTAAGAGTTTCCAAAACGTCGAAAACGCGAGCTGGAAGAAAGGGGGTCAGGAATGGGTTTCGGCCAGCAAGATGATCATGCTGATTTTCAAGAAAGGGACAGGATTCGTGAGGAGGCAAAGAAGGTCTTCGATATACTGGAAGCTCTCGGCGTGGGAAGGTGGGTAAGGAGATAGAAAAGGCCCAGGTAGGCTAGGGATATAGGAGACACAGAAATCAGGACACAGTTGAAAGAAGAGGGATAGATAAGACTGCGGGACGAGAGGGGAGGAACGAAATGAGGTATGAGGGAAACTTAAGAGAACGTTCAGAAGAACACACACAACTGTCTCACAAATTCGTAACAGGGCCTATGAAGAGTAAAGGACCAAATTATTAGACCAGGTGAGTTCAAAGTTATTGCCACAGATGAGGACATACGTGTGAGGAGTTGAGTACTTTAGCTTCAACCTGAAGAGCCAGAAGCCTCATTATTACTAGTCAGTCAGGGAAGGGATTGAGGCTTATACTGAAATAAGTCCAATGGAAGTGAGGAGCCTCGTGAAGACGCTACATCCTCAAACACACGCACTCATTCACATACAGAGAGTGTTTGCGGAGACGTTTCAGACCACTGGTGGTTTTTGATTTCCAAAACCTCCCACATTGAGGGCAGCATCCCTACAAAATATACACACGGCTTGCGTCTTCCCTTAGCAGGAATATGCCTCAGCAGTCTGTTCGTGTGACTTGTGCAGTAGCATAGTATTGATGGGAAGGGTCCAGAGGAATGCAGCAAGAACAGTACCTGACGTGAGTACAGTGATATACGAGGAGGCGATAGAAGCCCTCGGGTCTGCCCATGTTACGAGGGAGACTGAGGAGAGACGTGATAACGACGTGGAAATTCCACACGAGACTATGATCAGCTTAACATGACAAGACTGAAATTTAGACAGGATAATTGTACGGCGGTGTGTGTGTGTGTGTTTGTGGTGGGGGGACTTGTCTAGAACAACAGATTTGTAGGGCTCAATAGCCTTTGGTAATTTGTTATTGTTTTTAGTCGTTATCTGAGCTTCAGAATTGCAGGATATTATGTCAGTTGGTAATGCACTAATGCATTTGTCTTTACGCTTGTGTGAGGCCGTGATATGTAATTTGCTCCACGTCACATGTCGAGCGTCTCGCTGAAAGCACAGGTCTGGGTACAGTTGAAAAGCGCAGTCCGAACAGAAGCCTAGAGTATCCCTGGCAAGTCCCAACACCCAAGACACTGCAGGATACCTGAAGGTGACTTACTGCAGGGATTCTGGTTCCTGTATCGTGTGTGCAGAGGACTGTGTGGGGGAGGAGAAGGGGATGTGACCTTCGTCCCCCTGGACTCGCTAGCATCCTCCCCCTCACACCACCCAGGCCACGGGGGGTCACCTGGTCTCTCTGACTCAGGACGATGATTCCTGACGAAGAGGAACTATCACTGGCGGAGTTGGACGTCTACCACCCCCGTCCTTTGGCCTCCGCCTTAGGATAAAGCTGCTGCAGGAGCACCGAGGAACTTTACTGTGTCCTCTTTATTCACAGGAGGAAAGTTCTGACGTATTGCTAAGCGGGTCCCGCGTGACCGCACTGACCAATGAAAAGCCGGTGCCAGAAAATTTGCCGCTGAAGACACTGGTAGCGGACGGGCCGCGTGACCTCAGCATCTCGGTTTTCGGAAAGTTCAGCGATGCTTTTGACGACACTGACACTTACGCCACAGCACACGATCAGCCCTCGAGACACCGTCAGTGTCACATCAGTGTTGCAGGTAACGCACCCTATTTCGTGAGTGGCTGTAGAGTTAGGCTAAGCCTATATAGACCAAGTCGACCCACTCTTGACTCCAAAAAACGGACCCGGCCGCGCAGGCCTACTTGTGACGTCACTCGGCCCTGGACTGTACGTTTTCGTTAGCCCCTGTACCAGCACGTTTTCTTTGATTAGGGCCAATGACGTAGCATAAGGCTTCACCCACATGCGTATGGGTCGACATGGTATATAAAGGCTTAGGTTTTTGGAGACGCGCTTGAAGATAGAAGACAGAATTGGATCGCTTGCTAACCCAAAGTGAAATATGTGAAGAATTTCGATCTTATTTATTTTACAACTTCATGGAAGTGTTAGGTACTGACACCCGACGACAGGTGTAGCCACCAATCCTGCACAGTATTTTACACTGCAAAAAAAAAGTGACCAGTTACCCACAGGTGGATTACGAATATTTACGAACATATACGCTTGACCAGTCGTACTAGTGTGCGCGCCTTGGCCCCCGCCCGTTTTGATAAGGAATTGAGGCTTGCACATGATACCTGCGGCAGCATCTCAAGTCGCAGTGAATTACTCCACTAAAAGAAGGTCGAGACAAATGGCCCGACCATTTGCATGGCGGCCGTGTACCATGCTAATTGATACTGCGCCTCTGACACAGCGGCCCAATACCTGCACCTTGCCACGTTCATCTTGGCGGGATTAATGGCTCTCAGCCCAGCCTCATATGATCCTTCTCCGGGGCCCAAGGTGTGTGTATGTGTGTGTGTGTGTGCGTGAGTGTGTGTTTGTGTGTGTGTGATTACTTTTTGTGTGTTACGGGGAGGGAAAATATGAAAATATGAAAATAACTTCTATGAGGACATCTTCATCGGTGTCTTTAAGTCACCGTTGGTCACTTCTCCCACGGTAGGCAGGCCCGTGACCCGGGTCCTCTAGCCTGTGACTCAAGTCTTCTGATTCAGATGCGGTTTTCGTTTCCTTTCCTTGTGTCCCCTCTTTAGCAGTTCTGTATACCACCGAGTGCGGTGTCCAAGTTGGTGCTGTTGTTGCAGACCCTGGAGTACATGGTGCACGGAACTTTATCATCTCTGTCCATTTGATGGAAGGCAGTTTGTACGTGCACCAGTTTGTAATTTTCTCCTTTGATAAACCTCCTGGTGTGATTCTCAGTTGACAGACAGAGTATTTTCTAAAGCTGGCACCAGGTCTTGTGATTGCTTCTCCTGGCACGGGTAGGGTGTTGCTTTGGCGGGGTGTTAGCAGCATGTGGAGGACGTATGGCACAATTCGCATCAGGCGGTGGGTACTGCATGGCTTGTCTTGGCTGGCACTTCGTGTGCCACCGTCAGTTGGATGTTGCGCGGGGTGACCCGTCCCCAGGCGGGTGTTGCGTGGCGTGTCCCGTTGCCGTGATGTGTCCCTGCAGCAGGAGGTACGTAAGTGTTGCCACCCGTATCTCTGACTTATCTCCAGGGCGGGGGTAAGGGCTCCACATTACTTGTAATTGATTTTTACTTTGGCCGGTATCAGGCGGGTGAGGGCGGCGGCGCCCGCGGCCGCTGGCGCTGCCGCAGAATGTCAATGAGTTTTATCTGGGCGAGTCTCGAGGGGCGGGTGGTATATGTGGGGCCGGGCCGCCGCTCACCTGCCCAGCCTCACACCTCACGGCCAACTCACACTCTGGGGCCATCCGTCTGCCCTCCCTCACACCCGTCACCCGTCCCGCCACATAGCCGTCAACTGCTCCCGACATCCTCATACGTCATCTGCCCACTACATCCGTCATCACTCCCTACCGCAGCCACCCTCCGCCCCGCCATATGCGTCATCTGCTCCGTCATAGCTGTCGCCCGAACCGATATACCTGTCACCTGCCCTGCCTCACCCGTCGTCAGCTGTCCGACGCCCTTATTCTGTCCAGCCACGCTCGTCACCTGTCCATCATAACCCGTCGTCAATCGTCCGACACCCATCTTCTGTCTAGCCACACTCGTCACCTGCCCGACCATCCCATCATCAACGGCACTGTGTACTCACCTGCCCTACCACGCTGATCACTCCCGTTCCGAAGCACCTCTCTTATACCTCACCCTCGCTCCTCCTCGCTCGAGGAACACCGCCCCACGGGTTCATCATCACGGCGCTTGGCTTCATCACTTGGACGTTATCGTCAGGCTATAAGGAGACAGTGGGACGCTGCTGTGGCAAGTAGGCCACTTGGCTTCCCTTGGCTGGAGGAGGAGGAGGAGGAGGAGGTGACGACCCCCTCACACGCTGATGTGGCCGACTTGGGGGTAATGTGTATGGAGGAGGGAGACCTTGCGCGCCGGGGTCTCTGCCCTACAGTGATTCAGCCAGTCGGTCCTCGGGAGCAAACAAGAGGCGAGGGGGCAAACGCCCGGCAGGAATCTGGCAGCTGGTACTCTGGCCGGGGCTGGGTAATCTTGGCGTGCCATTTAGGAGGGCAGAGTTATGAAGTTGGGAGAGCATAGGAATGGCTAGATTATTCTTTCCCAGCGGCTCACGGCTGCACATCCGGCCTAATTTGCTCCACTCCGCTCTAGGAATTCCCCCGGGGTTACCCTCCAATTAGATAATAAGATTAGTTTCGAGAGAATTTATTGACTTCCCGGTTGGGACAGACTGGGGATTTATTGGCCTGAGCACCAGTAGCAGGACACTGGTGCGGCTCTGGTCTCGAACCCCCGTCACCCGTAAAGGGACTCCCGACACCCGCCTCCTGCTGCCTTCTTCCTCAGCCACCACAGCAGGGTACCCGTCCTCTCCTTTTTGACACCCGCCTCCTGATCCCGCTGACACTTAACACCTGCTCCGTGCCACTCACTCACACCTCCTGACACCCGCCTTCTACCCCGCCCCCCCCCCTTGACACCACCTTCCTGCCCCTCAGCACCCATATCCTAGCGCCCCTGATACCTTCCTCATATTTCCTGATACCCACTACCACCTCCTCCTCCTCAGCGCCTACCTCAAACTTCCCAACACTCACCCTCCAGCTCCCGGGACCCACTTCTGGTCTCCTGGCGTTTGCTTCCTGGTTCCCCCAACACTCAACTCCAGGCTTCGACGTTCCCCTCCTCCTCCTCCTCCTCCTCCTGCCCCCTCGCCCGGCCTCCCCGTCAGCTGTTTCCTGGCCCTCATGTGAATCTGACGTTTTGCCCCTTGGCCCCAACACCTGCCTCATTAGCCTACTTCGCCTCATAGCAGCCACCTCCTTGCCTCCTGGCTCCAGTCTCCCGTAACACCCACCGTCCAGATCCCCTTCCCTGGTCTTCTGTGTCTTAATACGAACCTCACAGCCCTAGGGGCCTTTTTATGGCCACGTTGGCCAATTCCTGGCCCCTGGAACTGACCCATTGTTCCAGGCTGGAAGACCCTTCTCCAGGTCTCTGACGCCCACCTTCTGGGCTCCGCCACCCACCTTCCGGGCCCCTGCACCCACTTTGTGCCCCCCCCCCACTTACACCCATCTCCTGGTTCTTGACACCCACTTTCTGGGCCACGACACCCACTTCCTCCGCTCTAAGGCCCACTGTCTGGGCCCCATCACTCAGCATACGGACCATGACTACCAGCATCTGGCCCTCGGCGACACCCACTTTCTTGCCCCCCCCCCCGACATTCACCTTCGGGCCCCCCAACACCCACCTGCTGATAAAGAGACAGATTGATATACGGACGGACGGACGGGCAGATAGGCAAACAGATAACGGAGAGACTGTTGAACAGGTGAACGAACGGGGAAACAGGCGAAGGTGGAGACGGTGCAGGCAACTAGACAGAGAGAAACATGTGATGAGAGACTTAAGCTAACGGGAAGACAGAAGAACAGACAGAACTAAAGACGATGAACACGGTAAAGTACGGAGTGACAGTAGACGGACGAACAGAAAACGGGAGGAATAGACGAGTGAACAGTAATTGTCGCGGACGGACGGGGATAGCGGAAGGAACAGACGGTGGAAGGTAAGGCTAGAGGAACAGACAGGTGATGGAACAGACGCACAGGCAGATGGACGGGGGATACATATATGAAGGAACAGATGAGCGAGGGAAGAATCAGGAGGTGGAACAGACGTTGCTGTTAGGAGGATGAAGGAACAGACGGGCAGAGTAACAGATGGACAGAGATGAACGCATGGACAAAAGAGCATACACAGGTACAAACGAATGGGACTTTCGGACAGACAGATGTATGGCACACAGCTTGTTAACGGACGGGAGAAAGACACATTAGTACTGTGGTGACAGATGGGCTGGTGAAGAGGCAGTCCAAGACAGGCTGACGAGGGAGTACAAAGGACGTGGAGTGGGACAGAGGGACGGTTAAATATACATACGTCATATGGAGATCGTTAAAAACATCCCCTGGCAGATTGTTGAGGAAACAGTACTTTATACGCTTTGTGATCAGGGGTTGGAGGGATGATTGCGTATGTACGCCATACAGTACGTATCGGTCTAGCGTATTGAACACTGTTTACATGGTGTACGTATACTACACCTCACGCAGCCTGGGGAGTGTTCCTCATCCTCGCACGAAACGGTGATTACTGCCGTCGCTGACGTGGTAACGTGGAAGTCCCCTCTCCTCTCCACAGGCTGGGGAGTGTGGTACGGGGAGAGGAGGGATGATGATGACCACAGCAGGAGACACGGGTGGGTCTCGGTACGCCGCCCGCCACACCCAGGAGCCAGTCGTGAGGTACCGGCACATCACTAAAACATTTCCACATTTGTGGGAGGATGAGGAGTAGGGGTTGCTGGCTGAGCAGGACATAAACCGCTGCCCTGAGACGGTAAATCCTTCTGGTTGTGAGTAATGTGCGGCGCCCACGCACGCCCGCTCACCACCTGCTGCCCTCCGCTCCCGCAGCCAACGCCCGCCGTATTTTACCCTGCTAATGAATCCGGCCGGGGTCTTGGACGAGCACCGTTGTGCCTTTCAGGGCAGTTGTCGTCGCCTACGGCCGGAGCAGCAGCGAGATTGGCACTCGTGGGACATCGTCCTCAAAATTTGTTGTGCAAGATTGCGGGGGTTTGACCTGGTGCTCCGGCCGGCGGCGTCGAAGGAGCCTGACCCCTCCCTAGGTAGCAGCTGGGCCTCTAGACGTCTAGGGGCTTCGTGAGGAAGGTCTAGCTCTCTGTGGCGTCCTTCCCGCCCACAGGTAGTGGTTCAGGACCTCTGGTCTCAGCACCAAGGTGCTCTGATATCGTAGTTTCTTGAAGTGTTCATTGAGCATTTTCCCGAATTCCAAGTAATTGTTTCCTCTCGTTTTGTGTGTGGTATTATGTCTGTCGGGTCAGTTGTCTGTTGATTATCGTACAGACAGGAGACAGACGCTTTGTCAGTGCTTTATCGTAACTCTGTGTGAAATGCTATCCCACGGGACAGAGGAGAGAGAATACTGCCCATGTATTCCTTGCGTGTCGTAGAAGGCAACTAATAGGGGCTGGAGCTGGGTGGCTGGAACCCCTCCCCTTTTAGTATTTCAATTTATAAAAGTTGAAACAAAAGTGGGAGCCATGCGAGTGAAAATTCTCCTCTGGCGAGGCTTTATCATTGGGCGTACGGTCTCATTAAAGAACTTATCACTCCAAAGGAATCCACATTATCCTGCTACTGTATGTAGCACAGCCTTGGGATGCAGGATCATCTGAAAAGACGTCCTGGGATATATATATATATATATATATATATATATATATATATATATATATATATATATATTTTTTCTCTTTTTTTCATACTTACCTGCCGTTTCCCGCGCTAGCGAGGTAGCCCTAGAAACAGACGAAGAAAGGCCGCATTGGCTCACATTCATTATTTAGCTGTCTTGTGCAATGCACAACTAAGCCTCACAAACCTTTCTCTGGTTTCCCCTTGCCATTTCACATGCCCTGGTTCATTCCATTCCCAGCATGTCGACCCCTTTACACCACATTGTTCCAGTTGCCTCTATTCCATGCACTCCTTTCACCCTCCTGCATGTTCAGGCTTCGATCACTCAAAATCTTTTTCATTCCTTCCTTTCATATCCAATTTGGTCTCCTTCTTTCGCCTTGTCACTTTCATATCTGACACATATATCATCTTTGTCAACCTTTCCTCACTCATTCTCTCCATATGTCCAAACCATTTCAGAACATCCTCTTCTGATCTCTCAACCACACGTCTCTCGTACCCCTTTATTTCTTTCTCGATCAAACCACCACACATCAAGTCCTCAAGGGACTATTATACTTTCAAAACACATCCATTTTCGCCCTCCCAGATAATGACCTCTCTTTTCACACATTCCTCAGTGCTCCCGGAACTTTTGCCCTCTGACTTATCGTATGACTCACTTCCTCTTCCATGATTCCATTCGCTGCCATTTCCACTCTAAGGTACCTGATAAACTTCTCTTCCTCCAGATTTTAGTCGTTCAAATTCTCACCCTAACTAGCCTGTCTCTATGCCCTGCTAAACCTAATAACATTGCTTTTATTTACATTTACTCTCAACTTCCTCCTTTTACTCAGTCTTCCAAACTCAGTCACCAACTTTTACAGTTTCTTACTCGAATCTTCTACCAGTACTGTGTCATCATCAAACAACAAATGACTCACTTTCTGACTCTCTAGCACGTACACACACAACCGTATCTATATAGTGTGTGTATGTGTGTTGCAAGGAAATAATGCCTGGCAGCAGTCCTAGGGCATCGTGTATAGTGTGTTTATTTATCAGGGAATAGCTTCAAGTAGCAGTGTCTCGAATGATCTCTGGGCAGTGGTGTGTGGTAGTGTTCTTAGGTAACGGTGTCTACCAGCTGTAGTAATCAGCAGCGTGAGTATGGCAGTAGCGGTAGAGATCAGCGAGAGGCAACAGTGCCAGGCAGCGGCAAGCACTGTTATTGCTGGGCAACAGAGCCCGGCAATCACTGTTTGTCCATGATCATCGGTTGCAGTGTCCAGCAGCAAGACGAGGAGCAATGGTGCCCCTTATCCTCTCGCCGCGCACCAGGTCCCACTCGCGAGTTCGCCCGGCTGTCTCCTCCAGCTTGACACATTATTTACTAGTAATCTGATTTCACAAGATGTCAGGGAATCGATCAGTTGTGGCGGGACGCGAGGAGGCACCCGATCAATACTGACTCCCTAGCTTCTGATGGTCCTCCCACCGCACACACACACACTGCATCTCTCTGCCTGATCAGTCTTGAGACAGCCTAAAGTCGGCTGTAACGCCGAAAACCAGTCATGACGCAGGGGGAAGGTAGGGAAGCGCAGGTGACGTTAGTAAACCTTTAGGGTCAGGTCAGAGGTCACGCCGAGACATGAGCCTCATTATGACAACTGTGACCCATCTGGCACCCCCCACACCCCTCCCCCAGTCGCCGTCCCAACCAGCCTCTCTTCTGTCACCTCACAAACCTCCTGCTCCGTCTTGATACCGTCTCGTCCGGTAGACAGTGAACGGACGGGGAGATGAACACGGTGGAGCTGGAGGTGGTGGCCGGGAGTTACGCGCGTCGTCCTGTTAATAGTTTAACGCATGGCAGGTGTTGAGGACGAGGGGAGTAAGAGACTCACCCACAGTGGTTTACCTGACCCCCGATAGGTAGGTGGCTGGCGGAGGTAACCAGTCATATGGACCTGAGTGGAGCACCTGCAGTCAGTCGTGTTCACCTGACTCCCGCCTGGTGGCTGGACCAGTAGGTGAAGCGTTTACGTACAGCGAGTGTAGGCGACATATACGGCGTGGAGACGGACGCTAATGAATTATATATACACATCAACGTATCGACTCGATTTTTTGGCATCATAAGAGTTCGGTCGACTCCTGGTTCTCCCATTGTGGTGGTGAATTGACCTGCTTCTGCGCTTCGAGCTGGGTATCCGAAACGTGTTTTGCTGTATCCTGCCTCATCTTTCTGACTTCTTATGTAGTTACAGTCCCAACGACTCTCTCTACTGTATCGCGAACACAGTAAGGCAAAGCTGTGCTTCGTATGAAACAGAAAAATTAAGTCTTCGGTCGCCCGCATTCCCTCCGGTTTGGATTCATTGTAATGAAATGAGTCAAAACTCATTCGGGAGGGACATTCATAAATGGTTCACATGAAACGCTCAACACAGCAAACGATTTCCTGTGTTGTTAACGCCAGCCGTCGAGACCGTCACGGCGGGTAAGCAAATATAGCAGCTATAAAAAAAAAAGTTCTAACATAATATTTCCATTTATCGCCGTAGAAAAGAGGGAAAGTTCTAAAACCCGTAATTAAATAGCGTGAGCCGCAATGAAGTACCCAGAATTTCTGCAGGAAGCAAAGAGAACTTTGGCTGATATATGGCCGGGAAACTGCCGTTGTGGGCGCCCTTGATGCTCTGATAAAATCATGGAGGATTGCCTCCGCTTTTTTATTGCTTATGAGTGAATTAAAGCAGGCTAGTGGGGGATGGGGTGGAGGGGATTGTTTACCTGCACCTCCTCACCCGCCTCGCGGCATCGGTACTGCCTCCATGTTCTGTTGGTCCTGGACTCTCACTCACTCACTCACTCACCCCCTTCCTCTGTTTACTCGTCTTCTTCGACGCTTTTATATATTTTACTCTTGTGCAGTGTTTCTCTATCTATTTTGTCATTTAATTTAAGTTTTTGGTTCTTTTTTTCAATAATTCGTTCCCTTTTTTTCCCTTTTCATAAGGTATTTACTCTCACCCACTCGTCTTTCCTCCGTAGGTCTAAGCGTCCTCAATTATTTTTGATGTTTAGTTGATTCTTGTATCGCTGTTTTCCGTTCTTCAGTTTTTTCCATTTTCCTCATCTACTCGTCTCGATTCATCTCTCCCATGGTGTTAGTGCTACAATGGACGGCAGGCCCAGAACGGCGCGTGTCCCCTGAACGTGTTGCATTTGACCAGAGTTCTTCCGGTGTGGTGTATAGAGGAGGCAGAGACGGTACCAGCGAAGACTGGTCACTCTCCAGCCCTACACTGCGCAAACTCGACGCCTTCCCGTGTGTTCTTTACGTTCTAAAGTGATCATCCAGTCTTCATAACCCAAGTCCTCTTGATGCATAATGTCTTGGACGTACGGGAACCGCGTCTCGATTACCTGAACCCACAGTAGGATTCGCGATGGAAAATCCTTCTCACTGATTTTGTTAATTATATTTATTTTTCCTCAGCTTCCTGGGGATAAGAGGGGAATTGTGACGCGTTGTTTAAGATTAATTGCGATATTTGCCACAGTTTTGTAGTCACTTGTGAGTAAACATGGACGATAGCTTTTAAAATATACCTGGAGTTTACAATATTAATGTATTAAAACCTCGATCTCTTTTCTTTTTTTTTATAAACTCGGGTAGCGAGACGAGAGCTCGGATAGGGCGCCATCTGTAGCACTGAGGAGTGAGGTGATGGCGAGAGACGCCCTCAAGAACCCAAAGGTTGTGTGGCGGCCTCTCTAACTCTCGCCGCCACCACCACGCTCCTTCCTGGTGGCGCCCAACCCCTACTTCTGGTGTTGCTGCTCCAGCTAATAGAAAATGGAAAAGGACGTGGTTGTATTTTTTATACGGCCATTTACTCGTCTACGGCGCTGTCTCCCGCGCTTATCAGTCTTAATTTCACATTTCCTCCCATGCAATGCCCGATCAAGGTGAGCACCTGTAACCGGGACGCTTTTGACTTACGACAGCGTAAGTGTAAGTAAATCGAGACTTCATTTCGTGGGATATCTCTTGTGGTGAGGACAGCGGATGGAGCAGTGGTCTCCGGAGGCCCTGATGCCGCCGTCCCTCCTCTACGAGTGTGACTCGTGGGTATGGGGGCTGACCTTAAAGCCAGTCAGCTGGGACTTGAATCACCTGCTAAGCGTGAGGAGAACGACATCGGACCCCGTGTGTTGCGCCGAGGCGGGTCACCCATCGCTTCCAGACCAAATAAAAAAGAAACAACACAAATTCTTTGTCGACAATGTGGAATCAGCGATCAGGACTCACTGACGAACCCCATATCTGCCATCTGTGTTGCGGCTCATACAGACACGCCAATTGGGAAATGCATCAAGAGAACTTTAAAGAAGTGAAGTGCCAGATATCCAGAGAATGGTAAGGAAAAGTACACAACCAGATTTCGGAATCAGTGTCTTCAAGACGTGTGATACGTGAAGACATTAACCCGAACTTTACAGTACACGATATTTACAAGCAAAAGCACTTGGTTGATGAGACCCACAGAAGAAGAAGCCACATCCTGTGTCGAGCCATCATAGCCTGGTGGTCGAGCCGTAGCCTATGTCGAGTCATTAGCCTGGCGATTTGATTTGTGCCTGGAACCCCGGCAAATTTATTGTGCACCCCATACTCATCCTGTGAGCGGTAGCGCAAAAGGATTACAGGGGTCACAAA
>JAYMFT010121897.1:0-13239 GCA_038088735.1 Panulirus argus | reverse complement strand
TCTCTTGTACTGTACGGGGAGGGAGTTCTACACTCGTGGTGCCCCATCTCTTGTACTGTACGGGGAGGGAGTTCTACTCTGGTGGGGCTCCATTTCTTGTACTGTACGGGGAGGGAGTTCTACTCTGGTGGGGCTCCATCTCTTGTACTGTACGGGGAGGGAGTTCTACTCTGGTGGGGCTCCATCTCTTGTACTGAACGGGGAGGGAGTTCTACACTGGTGGGGCCCCATCTCTTGTACTGTACGGAGAGGGAGTTCTACACTGGTGGGGCTCCATAACTTGACCTTTCTCTAATATTATAAAACCTTTTAAGTATACGCTGTCAGCATTTACAGTTTCATCACAGCTTATCCAATTCATCCGCTACTGTGACGCTAAAAGTACTCACGTACTTCTCTGCATCTTTTCTAACATATTTCTGGCCAATTTTTCTGTTATGATCTCTTGTTGCTCTATATTTCCACTGTTGGCCCACTGGAGCTGGTTACGAAACTTACAGGTTGTCAAGTGAGCGACGACAGTTGGTGACTATAATGAACACTGAAATATTTATATCAAATCGGAAAGATTTATGTTTATATTCAAAGTGACTGCTTTATGAATTTATATATTGTTTGGATTAACCTTGTGTATCATTCTTGTATATTACAACAATCATGAGTGGTTAAAGTTGTTAGGGTAGTTAGAGAATAAGGCTGGTGCTCTCACAGTAGTTAAGGCTGAGCAGACACGATTTACTGTCGTGTCTCTCCAGCCTTGGTGATTCTGAGTAAGGCTGAATGGGCTCATGTTGACATCCTTCGGGTCTGAGGTAAATACGGTGGATTTGATTCCAAAAAGTCTTTACTGTAGGAAAAGTGTCAGGGCTTTCGCCTTTGTGAAGAGTGTTGACCAACTGAATTGAACAGAGAAGAATGAAAAAAAAAAAGAAAATAAGGGTATCAAAAAAGCCATAGCACCTCTCTTCATTTTCCTTCTCGTATCATTGTAATTACCCCGAGCTCTTTGAGAGCCGTTAGCTTTCTCGGTCGTGTACTGAAGCTGTGATGAGGAAGGTAGATTTTACAATTACGAACTTAAAAAACGGAAATCTTTGTCGTCCTTTACGTTGTTTTATTGACAGAGATTAACTTCGTCGGATAGATCTTTAGCGTGTGTCCTTGAGCGTCTAATGCTTCTCTTGTAACGGCGGAGACTGATGGAAGGGTACAGAAACACAAGCGTCGAACAACACAGCGATATATTGAGTGAGACGAGAGGTGATGAGCCGACACGTGTGGTGCAAGAGTATGATAAGAAGGGAAGCTGAGGTGAGGTGAAACGAAGTTAGTAGGAGTCTCTTGGTGCTGGTGAAGGTGCGAGAACAGGGCAGGTGCTCTGCGGGAGATCTGCTTGACTGCTGGGTCTCGTGAGGCTTCTACAGAAGACAAAGGCGTGGTGAGGTCCATAGTTAGTAGCCAGTTGCCGTTTGTGCTTTATGCTGCAGGGTGGTGCGGCCGTAGGTCCTGTAATTCATCGTGCTTTACGGGACAGGCGGTGGCCATGGTCCATATGACCCTTGCCATAGGAGGCCGTGGGAAAGGAGGCGCCACAGTGTCCTGTCGGAAGGGTAAAAAGTCCAAGAGTCACATGAGGGGCTGCTACAGGCGAGGGAGAGGTCCTCAGGCTCCAGGTGAAAAGTGAGCCCTGAGTCACACTGAGACTCTTCAGGCGCTGGGAGCACCTGATGTCCAGGTGTCAGTGTGGACAGCGAGATTGGAAGCAGTTCGACTGACGACTGCTTGACAGTGAGGAGGCGGTCGGTACTGTAGACACTGTAGGTGAGGACAGAGGTGGCGTCTTATACGCGGTACGGCCTCGAGCTGAGGTAGAGGAGAAAGAATACTACCTCCGTATTCCCTGCTTGTCGTAGAAGGAGACTTAAAAGGGAGGGAGCGGGGGGCTGCAAATCCTCGCCTCCTGTTTTACTTTTCCAAAAGAAGGAAAAGAGAAGGGGGCCAAGTGAGGATTTTCCCTCTAAGGCTCAGTCCTCTGTTCTTAACGCTACCTTACTAACGCGGGAAATGGTGAATATGTATGAAAAAAAATAATTCATACGTATTCACCATTTCCTGTGTTAGTGAGGTAGCATTCCAGAACAGATGACCGAGCCTTAGAGGGAAAACTCTTCATATAGCCCTCTTCCCTGTTCCTTCTTTTGGAAAAGTAAAACTGGAGAGGAAGATTTTCAGCCCCCTGCTCCTGCCCCTTTTAGTCACTTATTTATGACATATGGAATACGTGGGAAGTATTCTTTCTTCCCTATCCCCAAGGATACATATATGTATATATTTATCATTATTAATTTATTATACTGGATCGCTGTTTCCTGCGTTAGCGAGGTAGCGCCAGAAAACAGATGAAGAAAGACCCATCCATTCACATATACATATATATACATACATGCACATATATGCACAATACATACATATACATAACAGAAACATATATACATACACATGCATATACACATATACACATGTACATATTCATACTTGCTCGCCTCCATCCAACCCGCCCCAAAAGAAATAGCATTGCCACCCCTTGCGACAGCGAGGTAGTACTAGGAAACGGACAAAAAAGGCCACATACACTCACACTCAGTCTCTAAATGTCATGTATAATGCACCGAAACCATAGCTCCCTATCCACATCCAGGCCCCACAGTCCTTTCCTTGGTTTACCCCAGATGTGTCACATGCCCTGGTTCAGTCCATTGACAGCACATAGACCCCAATATACTACATCGTTCCATTTCACTCTATTCTGTGCACTCCTTTCACCCTCCTACATGTTCAGGCCCCGACTGCTCAAGATCCCTTTCACTCCATCCTTCCACCCCCAGTTTGGTCTCCTGCTTCTCTTTGTTTCCTCCACCTTTGACACATATATCCTCTTTGTCAACCTTTCCTCACTCATTCGTTCCATGTTACCAAAACCATTTCAACACACCCTCTTCTGCTCTCTCAACCACACTCTTTTCATTACCACACACCTCTCTTACCCTTACATTACTTACCCAAGTAAACCATCTCACATCACATGTCCTTAAACATTTCATTTCCAACACATCCACCCTCCTCCGTACAACTCTATCTGTAGCCCACACCTCGCAACCGTACAATTTTGTTGGAACTGCTATTCCTTCAAACATACCCATTTTTGCTCTTCGAGATAACGTTATATCTTTCCACACATTCTTAATTGCTCCCAGAACCTTTGCTCCCTCCCCCACCCTATGGCTCACTTCTGCTTCCATGGTTCCATTCGATGCCAAGTCCACTCTCAGATATCTAAAACACTTCACTTCCTCCAATATTTCTCCATTCAAACTCACATCCCAACAAACTTTTCCCTCAACCCCGCTGAACCTAATAACCTTACTTTTATTCAGTTCTCAGTTTTCTCCTTTCACATACTTTTCCAAACTCAGTCACCAATTTTTGCAGTTTCTCACTTGAATCAGCCACCAGCGCTGTGTCATTGGCGAACAACAATTGACTCACTTCCCAGGCCCTTTCATCCCCAACAGACTGCATACTCTCCCCTCTCTCCAAAATTCTTGCATTTACCTCCCTAACCACCCCATCCATAAACAAATTAAAGAACCATGGTGATATCACACACCCCTGCTGCAGACCGACCTTCACTTTGAACCAATCACTCTCCTCTTTTCCCACTCATACACATGCATTACACCCTTGATAAAAATTTCTCTGCTTCCAGCAGCTTACCTCCCACTCCATATATTTTTAACAACTTTCACAAAGCCTCTCTTTCAACCCTGTCATATGCCTTATCAAGATCTATAAATGCTACATATATATCGATGTTTTTCTAAGTAATTCTCACATACATTCTTCAAAGCAGACACCTGATCCATGCATCCTATGCCACTTCTAAAACCACACTGCTCCTCCCCAGTCTGATGCTCTGTACATGCTTTCACCCTCACAATCAATACCTTCCTATACAGTTTTCCAGGAATACTCAACAGACATACCTCTAGTTTGAACACTCACCTTAACCCCCTTTGTCTTTGTACAATGGCACTATACATGCATTTCGCCAATCCTCGTGCACTTCACCATGATCCATACATACATAGAATATTCTTACCAACCAATCAACAAGTCACACCCTTTCTTACTAAATTCAACTGTAATGCCATCCAATCCTGCTGCCTTGCTGAGTTTCATCTTCCACAAGGCTTTCAACACTTTCTCACCGCCAAACCACTCTCCTTGACTCTCTCACCTTGCACACCGCCCTGACTAAAACACCCTACATCTGCCACTCAATTATCAAATACATTCAACAATCATTCAAAATACTCACTCCATCTCCTCCTCACTCCATCACTACCTGTTATCACTTCCCCCTTTGCCCCCTTCACCAATGTTCCCATTTGTTCTTTTGTCTTATGCACACTATTTACCTCCTTCCAAAACATGTTTATTCTTCCTAAAGTTTAATGGTACTCTCTCACCCCATCTCTCATTTGCCCTCATTTTCAACCTTTGCACCTTCCTCTTGACCTCTTGCCACTTTCTCTTATACATCTCCCAGTCACTTGCACTCCTTCCTTGTAAGTACCGTCCAAACGCTTCCTTTTTCTCCTTCACTAACAACTTTACTTCTTCATCGCACCACTCACTACCCTTCCTAATCTGCCCACCTCCCACCTGTCTCATGCCACATGCATCTCTAGCACATGCAAAAAAATCGCTGCTTCCCTAAAAGATATTCCGATCCTCATCCACTCTCCTCACTGCACCTGCTCTCATCTTTTGCCATTCTACATTCAATCCCTCCTGATATTTCACTACACAAGTCTCCTTTCGAAGCTCACTTACTCTCATCACCCCCTTCTCCCCGACATTCTCTCATCTTTTTTAAAAACCTCTAAAAATCTTCACCTTCGCCTCCACAAGATAGTGATCAGATACCCTACTAGCTGCCCCTCTCAGTACATTTACATCCAAAAGTTTCTCTTTCACAAACCTATCAATTAATACATAATCCAATAATGCCCGTTGACCATCTATTCTACTAACATATGTTAAGTTGTGAATATCTCTCATTTTTAACCAGGAATTCCCGTCCTACAGGAAATAGCATTGCCACCCACCATATTTGCGAGTTAGTGCTAGGAAACAGGCAAGAAAGGCCAAATTTACTCCAACTGTCTCTAGCTGTCATGTGTAATGCACTGAAACTGCAGCTCCCTATCCACATCCAGGCTCCACAGACCTTTCCATGGTTTACCCCAGATGTTCCACACGCCCCAGTTCAATCCCTTGACAGCACGTTGACCCCAATACCACATCATTCCATTTCACTCTATTCTGTGCATGACCTTCACCCTCCTGCATGTTCATGCCCCAACCATTCAAAATCCCCTTCATTCCAACCTTCCATCTGCAATTTAGTTTCCCACTTCTCCATGTTCTTTCCACCTCTGATACACATATCCTCTTTGTCAAATTTTCTTCACTTATTCCTTCCATATGTCCAAACCATTTCAACACACCCTCTTCTGCTCTCTGAACCACACTCTTTTTATTACCACACATCTCTATTACCCTTACATCACTTCCTCCATCAAACCATCTCACACCATACATTGTCATTAAACATTTCATTTCCAATACATCCACCCTCCTCAGTACAAATCTAACTGTAGCCCATGCCTCAAAACCATATAATATTGATGGAATTACTATTCCTTCAAACATACCCATTTTTGCTCTCTAAGATAACGTTCTCTCTTTCCACACATTCTTTATTGCTCCCAGAACCTATGCCCCCTCCCCCATCTGATGACTCACTTCCGCTTCCATGGCTCCATTCGCAGCCAATATCTAAAACACTTCACTTCCTCCAATTTTTCTCCATTCAAACTCACATCCCAACTAACTTGTCACTCACCTCTCCTGAACTTAATAACCTTGCTCTTATTCACATTTACTCTTAACTTTCTTTCACACACTTTACCAAACTCAGTCACTAACTTGTTTCTCACTTGAATCAGCCACCAGTGCTGTATCATCGGTAAATAACAATTGACTCACTTCCCAGGCCCTCTCATCCCCAGCAGACTGCATACTCACCTCTCTCTCCAAAACTCTAGTATTTACCTCCTTAACTAACCCAACCAAAAACAAATTAAACAACCATGGGGACATCACACACCCCTTTTGCAGAGCAACCTCCACTGGGAACCAAGCACTCTCCTTTTTTCCTACTCGTACATATGCCCTACACCTTTCATAAAAACTTCTCACTGCATCTAGCAGCTAAACTCCCACACCATATATTTTTAAGACCTTCCATAAAGCATCAGAATCATTCCAAATCATATTCCTTCTCTAGATCCATATATGCTACATACAAATCCATCTGTTTTTCTAAGTATTTCTCAAATACATTCTTCAAAGCAAACACCTGATCCACACATCCCCTACCAATTCTAAAACCACACTGCTCCTACCCAGTCTGATACTCTGTACATGCCTTCACCCTCTCAGTCAATACCTTCCCATACAATTTTCCAGGAATACTCAACAAACTTATACCTCTGAAGTTTGAACACTCATCTTTATCCCCTTTGCCTTTGCAAATTTCCACTATACATGCATTCCACCAATCCTTAGGCACTTTACAATGATCCATACATTCACTGAATATTCTTACCAACCAATCAACAACACAGTCACCTCCTTTGTTAATAAATTCAACTGTAATATCACCCAATTCTGCCAACTTGCCAGATATCATCTTCCATACAGCTTTCATCACCTCCTCTCTCCCTGACTCACTCAATTCTCAAACCACCCTGACCAATACACCCTACATCTGCCACTCTATCATCAAATTAATTCAGAAATCCTTCAAAATACTCAATCCATCTCCTCCTCACTCCATCACTACCCTTTATTACTTCCTCCTTGTCCCCTTCACCAATGCTCCCATTTGTTCTCTTGCCTTACGCATATTATTTATCTCCTTCCAAATCATCTTTTTATTCTCCCTAAAGTTTAAAGATACTCTCTCACCCTAACTCTCATTTGTCCTCTTTTTCAACCTTTGCACCTTCCTCTTGACCTCCTGCCACTTTCTCTTATATATCTCCCAGTCATTTGCACTCCTTCTTTGTACGTATCATCCAAACGCCTCTCTTTTGTCTTTCACTAACAACTCTATTAAATATAACATATAAATAAGGCATCAATGCATTATATGGATGCAAGGTATAGCAAATAGATAATGCTGTGTGGAGGAGGGTGGATATGTTGGAGGTGGAGTGTTTGAGGATAATATGTGGTCTGAGGTGGTTTGATCGTGTAAGTAATGAAAAGGTGGTGATGTGTGGTAATTAAAAGAGCGCAGTTGAGGGAGCTGAAGAGTTTGTGCTGAAGTAGTGTGGACATATGGAGAGGGTGAGTAGGGAGGGGTTGACAAAGAGGGTATATGCACCAGAAGTAGAGGGAATGGGGAGAATTGGGAGGCCAAATTGGAAAAAGATGGATGGTATGAGATTTTGAGTGACTGGAGCCTAAACATACAAGAGGGTGAACGGCATGCATGGGATAAAGTGAATTGGAATGATGTGGTATAGTGGGGTCGACATGCTGTCAAGGGATTAAACCAGAGCATGTGAAGAGTTTGGGGTAAACCATGGAAAGTTCTGTGGGGCCTGGTTGTGGATAGAGAGCTGTGGTTTTGGTGTACTACACATGACAGATAGAGAATGGGTGTGAGCTGATACAGCCTTTCTTCATCTGCACCTAGTGCTACCTCACTGACAAAGGAAAAGGCTATCAAGTTTGAAAAAACAAAACAAAAGGGTAATGGTTCCTAAAAAAGTCAGTGCTGAATTCAAATATAATGAGCCTAACATATACATGATCAAAGGTCTCCTGCCTAAGACTGTCTGGAAAAACAAAACTATGAAAGAAACCCTCCTCACACCATATATCATCCTCAAATATTAAATTTTTAATATCTCCGCTGGGGTAGGGGAGAAAGAATTCTACCTCCATATTCTCTGTGTTTCATAGGAGACAAAAAGGGGTGGGAACAGGAGGCTGGAAACCCCCTCTTTTGTATCTAAATTTCTAAAAGACAGAACAGAAGAGACCAAGCAAGGAATACTAATCCTCCTCAAAGGATCAGGCAGAGATGTCTAAATGGATGTGGGTGTAACCAAGATTGAGAAGAGAGGAGAGATAGGTAGTCTGCATGAAGAAAGAAACCTTGATGCCCTGGCTTGAGTAAAACAAAGTTCAATGATAAAGGGGAAAAATGGTTTGGAAATGCATAAGGAGTAAAGTCAGGCATTGGTGAGAGGACAAGAGCTAAGAAAGGAATAGCACTACTCCTGAAGCAGAAGTAATGGGAGTGTGTGATAGTGTAAGAAAGTAAACTCCAGATTGAGGTGGGTAAAACTGAAAGTGAATGGTGAGACATGGGTGATTATTAGCACAAATGCATCTGGCCATGAGAAGAAGGACCATGAGAGGCAAGTGTATTGGGAGCAACTAAATGAGTGTGTCAGAAGTTTTGATGTAAGACACTGGCTATTAGTAATGGGTGATTTAGATACAAAGGTAAGTAATGTGGCAGTTGAGGGCATAATTGGTGGGCATTGAGTATTCAGTGTTATGACTGAAATGGTGAACAGTGTGTGGAGTTGTGCTGAAAAAGGATTAGTTGTTGGGCATACCTAGTTTAAAGAGAGGGATATACACAAGTACACATATTTGAGTAGGAGAGATGGTCAGTGAGCATTAATGGATTACATACCAATTGATAAGAGTGTAAATGAAAGACTTTTGATAGTAAATGTGCTGCGAGGAGCAGCTGGTGGGATGTCTCATCATTATCTTGTGGAGGAAAGGGTGAAGATTTGCATAGTTTTTCAAAACGGGAAAAAAAATGTCAGTGAGAAGAGAGTGACGAGAGTAAGTGAGCTTTGAAAAGACATGTGTCAAGAAATACCAGGAGAGATTGAGTGTAGAATAGCAAAAGTTGATAGCAAATGAAGCAAGGGGAATGGGTGAAGAATGGGAGATACTTAGGAAAGCAGTACTGCCATTTGCTAGAGATGCATGTGGCATGTGAAAAGTGGGATATGGGCAGATTAAAAAGGCTAGTGAGTGGTGGGATGAAGAGGTAAAGTTGCTAGTGAAAGAGAAAAGAGAAGCATTTGGGTAGAACTTAAGGGAAGGAGTGCAAATGATTGGGTGATCTATATGAGAAAGCAGAAGGAGGCCAAGAGGAAGGTGCAGGAACGGAAAAAGAGGACAAATGAGAGTTGGAGTGAGCAAGTATCAGGAAACTTTAGGGAGAATACAGTGTTTTGGAAGGGAATAAATAATGTGTGAAAGACAAGAGAACAAATGGGAACATCAGTGAAGAGGGTAAAAGGGGAAGTGATAACTGACAGCGATGAAGTTAAGAGATGGAGTGAGTATTTTGCAGAAGTTAAATGTGTTTGATGATAGAGTGGCACACATAGGGTGTTTGGGTCAGGGTGGTATGCGAAGTGAGAGAGTCATGGACCATGGTTTGGCGAAGAAAGAGTAGGTGTTGAAAGCCTTATGTAAAATTATATGTGGCTGGAGTGGGTGATATTGTGGTTGAATTTAGTAAGAAAGGGGGTGACTGTTGTTGATTGATTGTTAAAGATTTTCAATGTATGTATGGATCATGGTGAGGTTCCTAGTGGAATGCATGTATAGAGCCAATGTATAAAGGCAAGGGGGGATAAAGGTGTGTTTAAATTACTGAGGAATAAGTTTGTTGAGTATACCTGGTAAGTTGTATGGGAGGGTACTGATTAAGAGGGTGAAGGCACGTACAAAGCATCAGACTGGGGAGAAGCATTGTGGTTTCACAAGTGGTAGAGGGTGTGACGATCACATGTTTGCTTTAAGGAATGTGTGTGAAAAATACTAGGGAAAACAAATGGATTTGTATGTGGCATTTATGGAACTGGAGAAGGCATATGATAGGGCTCACAGAGAGGCTTTGTGGGGGTTCTTAAGAAATTGTTTACTGATGATACAGCACTAGTGGCTGATTCAAGTGAGAAACTGTAGAAGCAGGTGACTAAATTGGGAAGAGTGTGTGAAAGAAGAAAGTGGGGAGTAAATGTCAATAAAAGAGAGGTTATTAAGCATAGCAGGGTTGAGGGACACATCAGCTGGGGTGTGAGTTTGAATGGAGAAAAATTGGAGGAAGTGAAGCATTTTTGATACCTGGAAGTTGATATGGCAGTGAGTGGAACCATGGAAGCAGAAGGGAATCACAGGTTGGGAAATGGGGTGAAGCTTCTGGGAAAGATGAAGAATGTGTGGAAAGAGAGAATGTTATCTGGGAGGGCAAAAACTGGCTATCTCTGAAGGAATAGCAGTCCCAACAATATCATATGGATGCAAGGCATAGGCCATAGATAAGGCTGCATGGAGGAGGGTGGATGTGTTGGAAGTTAAATGTATGTATTGTGAGGTGGTTTGATCGAATAAGTAATGACAGTGTAAGAGAGATGAGTGTAAATAAAAGGATGTGGTTGAGAGAGCAGAAGAAAGTGCACTGAAGTGGTTTGGTCATTAGGAGAGAATGAGTAAAGAAAGGTTGACAAAGATGATATATGAATCAGAAGTGGAAGGAACAAGGAGAATGGGAATACCAAATCAGAGATAGAAGGATGGAGGAAAAAAGATTTTGAGCAATCGGGACCTGAACATACAGGGGGGTGAAAATCATGCACGGGATAGAGTGACTTGGAGCGATGTGATATACTGGGGTTGACATGTCAATGGATTGAACTAGAGCATGTGAAGTGTCCATGGTAAACCATGGGAAGGTCTAGGGGGCCTATCTTCTTCTGTTTCCTGGTGCTACCTCACTAACATGGGAAACAGCAATCACGTATGAAAGAAGATTCTTTCTTTCCTACTTATTCAATGTTTGCTGATACAGCGAGGTAGTGTCAGGAACAGACAAATAAAAGGCCTCATTTGCTCATTTCAATTTTCTGGTTATCATAATTAAGGCACCAAAACCACTGCCCCCTATCTATAAACATGCCCAATAGACCTTTCTGTGGTTTCCCCCAGCTACTTCATATTTCCATAAGAAGGAGCAGAGAAGGAGGCCAAGTGAGGATTCTCCCTCTAATGCTCAATCCTCTGTTCTTGACAATACCTTGCTAACATGGGAAATGGTGAAAGTATAAAGAAAACATATATACAGCCATTCCCCAACATACATCGGACATATGTCAGCATGGCAAGTAGAATTTGTATAACTGTACAGCATTCTTTTATCTTGCTCAATTTCTATCATTGATTTTCTCATTTTTTATTAACCAGCTTTACTGTATGATTCTGTAGTTTCTTTTTACCTTTAATTTAATATTCTTTTGTTCATACTTCATCATTTTTATCTTTTATGTTATGCAAGTTCTATCGTGATTATCTCATTATTGTTTAACCAGCTTTTTGAACTGACAATTGAAATGACAATCTTTTTAATCACAATGGTTTATCAAAAAAAAAAAAAAAAGATTCTTTGGTTTCTCTTTTACCGTTTCGGCAGCACCTTGTCAGCACTTGCTGCTTCACCTGTGACTCGAATATTGTGCAAGCTATATCTTCTTTTACATCTTCTGAACCAACCATGACTTGCTGTGAAATTCTCGATGTAATCCTCTCCCACTCACTCTTTCAAAGTTTCAAAAAGACTTCTAGCCTTCACCTGAATTGTTAGTAAGCTTACTTGTAAACTTTTTTTAAATTTGATCTTTCATCCACAGCGTCAACAACTTTTCCATTTTGTGGATGGGCCCTTGTCATTGCTCAGTTTCAGTTTCAATACGTTATTCCTTGATAGAGGAATCAGGATCCTAGTGCTTTTATATTACCGTAGACTTCACACTTGCCAAACCTTTCACTGCTTCATGTATTTTGTCTCTGTCCTTTAAAATTGTGGAGACCATAGAATGGGACAACTGTAGGTCATGTGCACTAACTTTTTTTCCTTCTTCATATTGGGTGATTACCTTCATTTTCATTCCAAATCGAGTGTCTTCCTTGGCTTCTTGCCAGATCTCACAACATGTGATGGGTTTCTCCTCTTGCTCGTCATCTTCTTTGGGGTTTAATGCAAAAAAAGGTTTAATCCTGCATGAAAATTCATTAGATTCACTTGAATAATGCACACTTACTAAATGGTAACTGAGTGAGAACTGCGAAACATGCTGTGATGTACACAATGCCAGGATAACAACTGACAGTCACTATCGTATGCACGCAGATGTCAGTACTGGCAGACGTACGATCAAGTACAATTTACATATTTCTTAATTCATATTTTTTTCCGGTCGTATGTACGGATGGTCGTAAGTCACATAGGTCATATGTAGGGGAACGCTTGCACAGTATATGTATGTGTATGTATCTATATATGCATATATGAACTTGTAGACTATGAAGGAAAATCAAGGCAGGAAAATTTGCTTAAGTGCTTTAGTACATTTCAACACATCTTCAGAAGCAAATAGAAATAAATCACAGATAGAGGAAGATATACAGAGACACCAGTTGATATTAACAGGATCACATCTTACACGGAACTGATGCAGGCAGGGAGGGTGACCTGCATGGAGTCAGGGGACACTCAGGTAACAAAATCTGACCCTACTATGGGTGTGTCAGATCATCAACCCTCTTATATAAGTCATTGTGAAATACATGTAAAATGACGTTGTCTAAACTAAATAATCCTCTACTAACAATCATACTCTTCCCTCAGTCAGCTGTATACGAAAAGATTCAAATAAATTCCTATTTATAAAACTTTTGCACTTTATGACTGAAGAAGCTCTAGACCAGTCAATAAGATGTGAGTTTTCATTCATGTAAGCTGGTGGCTGATTAGAGTGAGAAACTACAGAAGTTGGTGACTGAGTTTGGAAAAGTGTGTGATAGGAGAAAGTTGGGAGTAAATTTGAATAATTGCAAGGTTATTAGGTTCATCAGAGATGAGGGACAAGTTACCTGGGATGCAAGTTTGAATGGAGAAACACTGGAGGAAGTGAACTGTTTTAGATACCTGGGAGTGGACTTGGCAGTGAATGGAACCATGGAAGCAGAAGTGAGTCATAGGGTGGGGGAGGGGGCGAAGGTTCT
>JAYMFT010121886.1:0-13239 GCA_038088735.1 Panulirus argus | reverse complement strand
GAGGTTCTGAGGAGTTATACTGCTTCTATTTGCAAGGTTGGGCTGTACGTTTTGTTCTCAAGTAAGCTGGGTGTTTAGTGATGATATTGTGGGGTTGGGAGGTGAAGGTAGGGCATGTGGAGGTGGGCAAGGTGGAGGTAGGGCATGTGGAAGTGGGGAGGTGAAGGTAGGGCATTTGGAGGTGGGGAAGGTGGAGGTAGGGCATGTGGAGGTGGGGAGGTGAAGGTAGGGCATGTGGAGGTGGGGAAGGTGGAGGTAGGGCATGTGGAGGTGGGGAGGTGAAGGTAGGGCATATGGAGGTGGGGAAGGTGGAGGTGGGGAGGTGACGGTGTAGGCCATTAACCGGGCGATGTCCGAATTCTTCAGAGCCTTATCATTGATGCGCTAAGTAACGTGAGTAGCGATCTGTGGAGATGTGTGACTACAGGTAACATGTACAGCTGTATCACTGTGGTACAACCTGGAGTGTAACACATCCATGATTAGAGTTATGGCAATTTTAACATGAGCCCGGCCATAGCTCCATGTCCGCCTCCTGCACTGTTCCAGCTGACGATATTGCAAGTCACTCGGGAGAGATGCCCGCCTGGGGCCCTTCGCTTGCGTTACTTTGCAACTTTCTACCACATGGATGTGCATACACGGGGAAGTTGCACTTGCAACAGAGGGCGTGACAGTTGATGTAGTGTGACCTGATCCATTGAACGTTAGTTGGCAGGATGTCATGCTTCCCATGCACACTCGGGGGGGGTTCCCGTTGCGTCCGGGGACCAGTGTGGCTCATGACGGTCATGAAGGAGGTCCTACAGCTGCGGGGAAATGACCAGCCTCAGTCCGACCCTCCAGAGGAAGTCCACCTCATTATTGACACAAGACCGTCATCTACATATATGAGGACCTGGTGTTGCCGTCCATCGTGCTTCTCTAAGGGAAATTTTACTCCAGTGAATTTCGTTCAAGTCTCAACTGGCTTCGTTTTCCTCCGCCACCGGCGTAAAAACCTGATCAATACGAGTATTATGGGCTCGACCTTATATCAGGAACGACGCTTTTGGTGTGTACACAAGACTGACACATTACCCTAAATGTAGTACAGTTACTGTAGTGGACCGACCACAGTACCTGTACCAGTGTTGTGTGACGAAGCTGTTGTGGACCGACCACAGTATCTGGCCCAGCAGACCACACACACTGCACTGTTTACCCGGGACTTGCGGGAGTGAGTCTGGCGCTGGGACCTCCTCTGGCATAGTCACGGGTGTGAGGTTCCTGCCACCACTACCATAGACACGAATGTGGGCAGGTATCATGAGGTTCCTGCCACCACTACCATAGTTATGTGTGTGAGCAAGTTGTATTGGGTTCCTGCCACCACCAGCATTGTCACGAGTGTGGGCAGGTAGCATAAGGTTCCTGCAACCACCAACATGGTCGTGAATTTGGACAGGTAGCGTAAGGTTTCTGCCATTACCATCATGGTCATAAGTTTGGGTAAATAGCATGAGGCTCCTGCCATCGGATGGTCAGGTGCCCACTGACTGAAAATTTTCAAATGTTACGCCTATATATAAAAAAGGAGATAAAAATTGTGCCTTGAACTTCTACCCAGTTAGCCTTACGTCAGTGTCAGGTAAAATCATGGAAAAAATAATACGAGATAAAGTTATCGCTTTTCTCGAGGATCACAAAATCATATCGCGCAACCAACACGATTTCCGCAATAGAAGATCCTGCCTGACAAATTTACTGGAATTTTTTAATGTTAATTTCAGAATTGGGGCGAAAAAGTATCGTCTGGTGCAGTATATTTAGATTTCCAAAAGGCTTTCGATAAAGTACCACACAAGAGACTTTTACATAAACTCAAAGCATACGGAATCTGTGAAGAACTCTGTACATGGATCAGGTACTGGCTTACCGAAAGAAAGTAGCGTGTAGTATTAAACGGCGAAGCCTCAGATTGGCTAGACGTAACAAGTGGTGTGCCACAGGGGTCGGTCCTAGGCCCCATTCTTTTCATAATATACATTTATGACCTAGAACTTGGGTCTCATATCTAAGATCTCCAAATTTGCTGACGATACTAAACTAGAAGGTAGAGCTGTAAACAGGCGGGACTGCGAAATGATTCGAAGAGATCTTAACTTACTAGCAGAGTGGTCAGGCAGATGGTAAATTAAGTTTAATGTAGACAAGTGTAAAGTTATGCACTTTGGAGACAAGAATATACGTTACGGCTACAAACTATTCGGAAACTCTGTAACTAAAGTAAATGAAGAAAAGGACCTTGGAGTTTTCATTAGCAACAATAAGAAGTACACTAAACAGTGTCTAGCAGCAAGTAGAAAAGGGCAACCAAATGTTAGGTTTCATAGCCAGGAACATAGATTACAAGACATCAGTAACAATTCTCACACTTTATAATTATCTAGGAAGACTACAACTTGAATATGCAATCCAGTTTTGGTCCCCATACTTAAAAAAAGACGAGGAAAAAGTAGAGCAAGTACAAAGACGCGCGACAAAATTGATCCCATCCCTTAGAAATCTGGCATACGAAAAGAGGCTAAAACGATTGGATCTCTTCTCCCTTAAAAAACGCAGACTTCGCGGCGACTTAATCCAAGTATTCAAAATTCTGGACGATTTCGATACATAAATCACGAACATCTTTTCAAAATACAAGAAAACACGGTTGCCAGGACAAATGGAATAAAACTCAAAGCAAAAAGATGTATTACGGACGTGGGAAAAAGCTTCTTTTCCTATAGGTGTGTTGAGCACCGGAATAAGTTAAAGTCAGACTTAGTGAATGCTGTCTTACAAATTCAGGTATACTCTGAGAAAAACGCCAGAGATAAACTGTAAAACGACAGCGGTAACGGGGACAGTAGAAGGCTAATGTGCAGCAGCGGAGAGTCGGTAATAGCTCAAAAAATTGCTGAGCGGAATTACGTTTTCTTGTCAAGTTAAACTTTATTTCTTTTTTTTTTACAGACAACCCAGTCGTGGGCCAATCAGGCCTCCTGTTGTCTGTCTTTCTCATGGAAACTCATATAAACCACCAGCATGGTCATAAATGCGGGCAGGTAGCATGAGGCTCCTGCCGCCACCTCACACTATACCTAATGAGTGACAGCGTACTGGTGCCTGACTCTATACCTGGTGAGTGGCAGTGTACTGGTGGGTCCTCACACTACACCTGGTGAGTGACAGTGTACCGGGCACCTCTCAATACACCTGGTGTGTGACAGTGTACCGGGCACTTCTTACTGTACTTGTCAGCACCTGGTAGGAAGCACCTAGTAGTTGGATCCACCTAGTGTGCTGACCATCGTCAGCACCTGGTAGGAGATCGACCTGGTCAGCTGGCCAATATCAGTGCCTGACAGGAGGCCCCAGTTGGTCAGTCGTCTTAGCTGTTGGACAAGCCTGCTGCGGGGGTTCGAGTGGTGCCACTGGTGGTCACTGTGGGCCTCTTACGGCCTCTGCGCCCAAGTTGTTTGATCATCGTAACTATTGTTAGGCGGACGGCACCTCCCATAACTCTGTACCTGGGTTACCATGCCATAAAGGTCACGTCTGGTGTTTTAGGTGAACGCTACCATAACTACAGTGTCTGGTGAGCGCTACCATAACTACAGTACCTGGTGAACGCTACCCTGACTAAAGTGTCTGGTGAACGTTACCCTAACTACAGTGTCTGGTGAACGCTACCCTGACTAAATTGTCTGGTGAACGTTACCCTAACTACAGTGTCTGGTGAACGCTACCCTAACTACAGTGTCTGGTGGTGAACGCTACCATAACTACAGTGTCTGGTGAGCGCTACCATAACTACAGTGTCCGGTGAGCATCACAACTACAGTGTCTGGTGAACACTACCATAACTACATTGTCTGGCGAACACTACCATAACTACAGTGTCTTTTGAACACTACTATAACTACAGTGTCTGGTGAACACCACCATAACTACAGTGTCTGGTGAACACTTCCATAACTACAGTGTCTGGTGAACAATACCATAACTACAGTGTCTTTTGAACACTACCATAACTACAGTGTCTGGTGAACACCACCATAACTACAGTGTCTGGCGAACACTACCATAACTACAGTGTCTGGTGAACACTACCATAACTACAGTGTCTGGTGAACATCACCATAACTGCAGTGTCTGGTAAACACTACCATAAATACAATGTCTGGTGAACACTACCATAACTACAGTGTCTGGTGAACATCACCATTACTACAGTGTCTGGTAAACACTACTATAACTACAGTGTTTGGTGAACACCACCATAACTAGATTCTCTTATATAAACCACCATAACTACAGTGCCTGGTGAGCACTACCATAACTGCGGTGTCTGGTGAAGACCGCCGTAAATACAGTGTCTGATGAACGTCTCCATAAATGTAGTGTTTGACAAACACCACCATAAACACAGTGTATGGTGATCACCATAACTAAAGTGTGTGGTGGACACCATAACTACAGTGCCTGGTGAATACCACCATAATCACAATGTGTGGTGAACACCGCCATAACTCCAGTGTATGATGAACACCATAACTACAGTGTGTGATGAACACCATAACTAGAATGTGCAATGAATGTCGCCATAAGTTCAGTGTGGGAGGAACACCACCCTAACTACAGTGTCTGGCGAACACTATAAGAATAGGTACAGTACTGTAAAAGTGTGTACAGGACTGTAGGAGTGGGTACAGGGCTGTAAGAATAGGTACAGGACTGTAAGAGTGAGTAAAGGACTGTAAGAGTGGGTACAGGGCTGTAATTGTGGGTACAGGACTGTAAGAGTGGGTGCAGGACTGTAAGAGTGGGTACAGGACTGTATGAGTGGGTACAGGTCTGTACGAGTGTGTACAGGACTGTAGGAGTGGGCACATGACTGTAGGAGCGTGTACATGACTGTAAGAGTGGGTACAGTACTGAAAGAGTGGGAGCAGGACTGTAAGAATAGGTACAGTACTGTAAAAGTGTGTACAGGACTATAGGAGTGGTACAGGGCTGTAAGAATGGGTACAGGACTGTTAGAGTGAGTAAAGGACTGTAAGAGTGGGTGCAGCATTGTAAGAGTGGGTACAGGGTTGTAGGAGTGGGGTACAAGGCTGTAAGAGTGGGTACAGGACTGTAGGAGTGGGTACAGGGCTGAAAGAGTGGGTACAAGACTGTAAGTGTGGGTACAGGACTGAAAGAGTGGGTGCAGTACTGTAAGACTGCGTACAGGACTGTAAGATTGGGTACAGGACTGTAAGAGTGCGTACAACATTATAAGAGTGGGTACAGGGTTGTAAGAGTGGGGTACAGGGCTGTAAGAGTGGGTACAGGACTGTAGGAGTGGGTGCAGGGCTGTATGAGTGGGTACAGGGCTGTAAGAGTGGCATCAGGACTGTAAGAGTGGGTGCAGGACTGTAACTGAGGATACAGGACTGTAAGAGTGGCTTCAGGACTGTAAGGGTGGGTACAGGACTGTAAGAGTGGTTACAGGGCTGTAAGAGTGGGTACAGGTTTGTAAAAGTGGGTGCAGGGCTGTAAGAGTTGGTACAGGACTGTAAGACTGGGTGCAGGACTGTAAGACTGGGTACAGGACTGTAAGACTAGGTACAGGACTGTAAGAGTGAGTAAAGCATTGTAAGAGTGGGTACATAACTGTAAGAGTGGGTACATGAGTGTAAGATTAGGTACAGGACTGTAAGACTGGGTGCAGGACTGTAAGAGTGAGTACAGCATTGTAAGAATGGGTGTAGACTGTAAAATTGGGTACAGGACTGTAAGAGTGAGTACAGCATTGTAAGAGTGGATGCAGACTGTAAGATTGGGTACAGGACTGTAAGATTGGATACAGGACTGTAAGACTGGTTACAAGACTGTAAGAGTGAATACAGGACTGTAAGACTAGGTACTGGACTGTAAGAGTGAGTACAGGACTACGCCACAAACTGTATCTTTCCTGTACCACAACCTGAGGGAGTCACCACATGATAGGGTGGTCCGCACAATTTCCTGTCTTGCCAGACGGACCACATGACGGGTCCTCGTCACGTCTCGTCATTATTCATAATTCGTCATCATTATTTTCTGGTATACCTAAGTTGAAATAATGACAGGTCACGTAAATGTATTCTGATCCTCGGAAAACAGAAGACAAGAATAATATAAACGACGGACTCTCTTTCCTCGATACTTTCATGTGCTGAAAAGAGGTTCAGGATATTGTTAAGTGTGTACCTGTATGTGTGGGTACGGCCGGTAGTGGTCATGTACACCTGCCAGGTAGTCTGGAGGACAGGAAGTCTTGAATACTTTCAGGAAAGTTTTTTCTTCTGTCATTACTGCCGGCAATCATTGTGGATCTATTAAAGTATACTTGAGTACTCTTCATTATAAAGATAAAGTGTGTTGACATGACTTATATCAATAGATCTCTCAAGACTTTAACCATTTCCCTACAACCTTTTCTTGTCTCATCCTGCTCAGTGCACAGTAGCTATAAAATCGCTCTTCTCGCCATAATTTCTTCCATAGATGACTGTACATTTCGTCCTGTCTCTGGTAAGTGTTCCTGGTGCAAAGAAATCAGAGTTCTCCCTGAGTTGGCAGACCTTACTGTCTGGATACTGTATGTGCAAAAGTCCCTCCAGCCAGATCCCATCCTTCCCTCCTTGCTTTACGAACGTTTAACAGCCTAAACTTTCGCCTGTGGGACGTGCAGCCCATCCCAGACGCGAGACACCACGGCATACCTGGTAAACCACCCCACCATCATCACTCTCACTTCAAACATGATTTTAAATTCTTAGGATCATTGTAGGGCATCAGCGTGGCAGATGTACTGGTGAACTGACTTACGTCAATGATTGTGCTGAATCTTTGGTTTTGGACAGCCGGACCTATGGTTGTGGTCAGCCCAGACTTGTGGTTGTAATGAGCCCAGACCTGTCTGTGGTTGTGGTCAGCCCGGACCTGTCTGTGGTTGTGGTCAGCCCGGACCTGTCTGTGGTTGTGGTCAGCCCGGACCTGTCTGTGGTCGTGGTCATCCAGGACCTGAGTTTGTGGTCAGTCCGGACCTTTCTGTGGTTGTGGTCAGCCTGAACCTGTGGTTATGGTCAGCCCGGACATTTCTGTGGTTGTGGTCAGCCCGGACCTGTGGTTGTAGTCAGCCCGGGCATCTCTGTGGTTGTGGTCAGCCCGGACCAGTGGTTGTGGTCAGGCTGGACATCCCTGTGGTTGTGGTCAGCCCGGATCTGTCTGTGGTTGTGGTCAGCCTGGACCTGTCTGTAGTTGTGGTCAGCCTGGACGTGTAGTTGTGGTCAGCCCGGACATGTCTGTGGTTGTGGTTAGCTCGGACCTGTCTGTGTTGTGGTCAGCCCGGACCTGTCTGTGGTTGTGGTTAGCCTAGACCTGTCTTTGTAGTCAGCTCGGACCTGTCAAGGTTGTGGTCAGCCCGGATCTGTCTGTGGTTGTGGTCAGTTCGGTCCTGTCTGTGGTCGTGGTCATTCCGGACCTGTGGTTGTGGTCAACCTGGACCTGTCTGTGGTTGTGGTCAGCCTGGACCTGTGGTTGTGGCCAGCCCGGACCTGTCTGTGGTTTTGGTCAGCCCGGACCTGTGGTTGTGGTCAGCCCGGACATCTCTGTGGCCGTGGTCAGTCCGGACCTGTCTGTGGGTGTGGTCTGCCCGGACCTGTGGTTGTGGTCAGCCCGGACCTGTCTGTGGTTGTGGTCAGCCTGGACCTGTGGTTGTGGTCAGCCCGGACCTGTTTGTGGTTGTGGTCGTCCGGGACTTGTCTGTGGTTGTGGGCAGCCCGGACCTGTCTGTGGTTGTGATCAGCCCGGACCTCTCTGTGGTTGTGGTCAGCTCGGACCTGTGGTTGTGTTCCGCCCGGACCTGCCTGTGGTTGTGGTCAACCTAGACCTGTGGTTTTGGTCAGCTTGGACCTGTCATGGTTGTGGTCAGCCCGGACCTGTCTTTGGTTGTGGCCAGCCTAGACCTGTGGTTGTGGTCAGCTTGGACCTGTCATGGTTATGGTCAGCCCGGACCTGTCTATAGTTGTGGTCAGCCCAGACCTGTGTTTGTGGTCAGCCCGGACTGGTTGTGGTCAGCTTGGACCTGTCATGGGTGTGGTCAGCCCGGACCTGTCTATGGTTGTGGTCAGCTCGGACCTGTGGTTGTGGTCAGCCCGGACATCTCAGTGGTAGTGGTCAGCCCGGACCTGTTTGTAGTTGTGGTCGTCCCGGACTTGTCTGTGGTTGTGGGCAGTCCGGACCTGTCTGTGGTTGTGGTCAGCCCGGACCTGTGGTTGTGGTCAGCCCGGACGTCTCTATGGTTGTGGTCAGCCCGGACCTGTCTGTGTTTGTGGTCAGCCCGGACCTGTCTGTGGTTGTGGTCAGCCCGGACCTGTCTGTGGTTGTGCTTAGCCCGGACCTGTCTGTTGTTGTGGTCAGCCCAGACCTGTTTGTGGTTGTGGTCAGTCCAGACTTGTGGTTGTGATCAGCCCAGACCTGTCTGTGGTTGTTTTCAGCCCGGACCTGTGGTTGTGGTCAGCCCGGACATCTCTGTTGTTGTGGTCAGCCCGGACCTGTCTGTGCTTGTGGTCATCCCGGACCTTTGCTTGTGGTCAGCCCGGACCTCTCTGTGGTTGTGGTCAGCCCGAACCTGTGGTTATGGTCAGCCCGGACCTATCTGTAGTTGCGGTAAGCCCGGACTTTTCTGTGGTTGTGGTCAGTTCGGACCTGTCTGTGTTTGTGGTCAGCCCGGACCTGTCTGTGTTGTGTTCAGCCCGGACCTGTCTTTGGTTGTGGCCAGCCTAGACCTGTGGTTGTGGTCAGCTTGGACCTGTCATGGTTGTGGTCAGCCCGGACCTGTCTGTGGTTGTGATCAGTACGGTCCTGTCTGTGGTTGTGGTCAGCCCAGACCTCTGGTTGTGGTCAGCTCGGACCTTTCTGTGGTTGTAGGCAGCCCGGACCTGTCTGTGGTTGTGGTCAGTCCGGAACTGTCTATGGTTGTGGTCAGCTCGGACCTGTGGTTGTGGTCCGCCCGGACCTGTCTGTGGTTGTGGTCAGCTTGGACCTGTGGTTGTGGTCAGCCTGGACCTGTCTGTGTTGTGGTCAGCCCAGACCTGTCTATGTTGTGGTCACCCCGGATCTGTCTGTGGTTGTGGCCAGCCTACACCTGTGGTTGTGGTCGGTCCGGACCTGTCTGGGGTTGTGGTCAGCCCGGACCTGTCTGTGGTTGTGGTCAGCCCGGGCCTGTCTATGGTTGTGGTCAGCCCAGACCTCTAGATGCGGTCAGCCCGGACCTGTCTGTAGTTGTGGTCAGCTCGGACCTGTCTGTGGATGTGGTCAGCCCGGACCTGTCTGTGGTTGTGGTCAGTCCGGACCTGTCTGTGGTTGTGGCCAGCCCGGACCTGTCTGTGTTTGTTGGTCAGCCCGGACCTGTCTGTGGTTGTTGGTCAGCCCGGACCTGTCTGTGGTTGTGGTCAGCCCGGACCTGTCTGTGGTTGAGGTTAGCCCGGACCTGTCTGTGGTTGTTGTCAGCCCGGACCTGTCTGTGGTGTGGTCAGCCCGGACCTGTCTGTGGTTGAGGTTAGCCTGGACCTGTCTGTGGTTATGGTTAGCCCGGACCTGTCTATGATTGTGGTCAGCCCGGACCTGTCTGTGGTTGTGGTCAGCCCGGACCTGTCTGTGGTTGTTGGTCAGCCGGACCTTTCTGTGGATGTGGTTAGCCTGGACCTCTCTGTGGTTGTGGTCAGCCCGGAATTGTCTGTGGTTGTGGTTAGTCCGGACCTCTCTGTGGTTGTGGTCAGCCCGAACTTCTCTGTGGTTGTGGTCAGCCCGGAACTGTGGTTGTGGTCAGCCCGGAACTGTGGTTGTGGTCAGCCCAGATCTGTGGTTGTGGTCAGCCCGGAAAGGTGGTTGTGGTCAGCCCAGACCTGTGGTTGTGGTCAGTCCGGACCTGTCTAGGGTTGTGGTCAGCCCGGACCTGTGGTTGTGGTCAGCTCGGACCTGTCTGTGGTTGTGGTCATCCCGGACCTGTGGTTGTGGTCAGCCCGGACCTCTCTGTGGTTGTTGGTCAGCCGGACCTTTCTGTGGTTGTGGTTAGCCTGGACCTCTCTGTGGCTGTGGTCAGCCCGGACTTGTCTGTGGTTGTGGTCAGCCCGGACCTCTCTGTTGTTGTGGTGAGCCCGGACTTGTCTGTTGTTTTGGTCAGCCCGGACCTGTGGTTGTGTTCAGACCGAACCTGTCTGTGGTTGTGGTCAGCCCGGACCTGTGGTTGTGGTCAGCTCGGACCTCTCTGTGGTTGTAGTCAGCCCGGACATGTGGTTGTGGTCAGCACGGACCTCTCTGTGGTTGTGGTCAGCCCAGATCTGTGGTTGTGGTCAGTCCGGACCTGTCTGTGGTTGTGGTCAGCCCGGACCTGTGGTTGTGGTCAGCTCGGACCTGTCTGTGGTTGTGGTTATCCCGGACCTGTGGTTGTGGTCAGCCCGGACCTGTGGTTGTGGTCAGCCCGGACCTCTCTGTGGTTGTAGTCAGCCCGGACCTGTGGTTGTGATCAGCACGGACCTCTCTGTGATGTCCCTCAAGCTTACAGTGGTGTCCCTCAGTCCTTCCCAGTCCACTCTTCCTCACTACAGACGTCCACCCAACATTCCGTCCACTGCCCAGTAGTGCTCCTTGTCTCGGTTCACATATACAGAGACCATCAAATTTGTTAACTTGAACAGAGTTTAAGTTTTCATTTCTCCCAGTACCTCTGGCAAAAGCTTTTTCAAACTCACTCATTTCATCGTACATAACTGCAGGACCACAGCCCAACACACGCCTGCAGTAACTTGACCATTTCTTCTACTCTCACCCCCGATGGTGAACATGGCACAGTAGAGCCGGGGAGGGTCTGTAGGCAGCTCAGCTGTCTCCCTTCCCAACAGCTACACGAATCTGGCTGTGGAGCCCTGCTTACGCACCTCTGCTCTTGCCTCTTCAACCGGGCCACTCCCCTCTCTCTCTCTCTCTCTCTCCAGACAGACATAAACATTGAGACAATAATACACTGTAAGTCATGCTCTTGGCTGCCATCACCTTGCATTGGGTTGCTGCGTTACGGTGACATCTTTTTGGGACGTTCCCTCACAGTGCCGCTGAGTCACGGGAAAAGGCTTAGAGATCTTGAATTTGTTCAACGTTGAATAAAAAGGAGAATGGGGAGGTCTGTTGACAACCTGTGTAATGACGTGAACACTGAAGATATCTTGGAAAGACGAAGAGACAGATCAACCAGAGGACATGACAAGGAAAAAATTGATGGAAAAAACTTGTTAGCAAGACTGTAAAGAAGCACTTTTTATTATTACTGTGGTTGATAAATGGAATAGATTATGACATTATCAATATAAACAGAGTACAGAAGTCTAGTAAGTTGTGTGACAGTAATGAAAATTTGAGAAATTGTTCAGAAAAATATTGCACAATACAAATATGTAATTACACACACACACACACACACACACGAGCAATACTTCTTATCTAAATAACAAAGGCCGTTAAAGTGGTCCTCTCAGTCAACACAGCCCTGCCCAACGCCTTCTTCATTTACAATAACATTCGCACGTTTTGTGTTCCTTTCCGTAATGAAGAGAAATATTAACATTGTTGTGGTATCATAATCATGGCAAATGAACCTCTGGCACTTAAACGCTATAAACGTATAACTTTACCACAACTGTGAAATTTTGTTGCGATTAGCGGACATTGACCTCCTCTTGTGTGTTTCCTGAGCAACAGATGGTAACGTTTGTAGCAGGTGGTGGTAACACCTTTCTCTTGTGACTGTTACGTGCAAGTACTGCCATATGAGGCTGTCGAGTGCAGACCCTCTATGTTTTTTAACAGAGACGTTGGTTCACATGGTTCATTACTGTGTCTTCGTCCGGGTTGTGTTGCAGAGACGATGGTTCACATGGTTTATTTCTGTGTCTTCGTCCGGGTTGTGTTGCAGAGACGATGGTTCACATGGTTCATTTCTGTGTCTTCGTCCGGGTTGTGTTGCAGAGACGATGGTTCACATGGTTCTTTACTGTGTCTTCGTCCGGGTTGTGTTGCAGAGACGATGGTTCACATGGTTCATTACTGTGTCTTCGTCCGGGTTGTGTTGCAGGGACGATGGTTCACATGGTTCATTACTGTGTCTTCGTCCGGGTTGTGTTGCAGAGACGATGGTTCACATGGTTCATTATTGCGTCTTCGTCCGGGTTGTGTTGCAGAGACGATGGTTCACATGGTTCCAGTAGGAGGCAAGAGGTGCACGGATCAGGTGCAGGTGACTTGATCCATGTATCGTTAACACTTTCCAGTAAACAAGTGTCGCGGGCTGTGCAATGTGCGGGAGTGTGAGTCAATGTGCGTTATTGAGTATGTGGATTGACTGAGAGTGTGAGCGAGTGTAAGGGTAAGAGGGCGACTGTACACTAAGTAACAGCAAATTTGGCAAAAAATTTCAAAAGGAAACTTGTCTTGAATGTTGGCCGCGTAAACTGTGCAATTTGTAGATACACAAACAGACACACACTTGTGATCGCCGTTTCCTGTGTTAGCAAGGTAGCGCCAGAAAACAGACGAAAAAGGCCACATTTGTTCACACTCAGTCTCTAGCTGTCAGGTGTAATGCAAAGAAACCACAGCTTCCTATCCACATCCAGGCTCCACAGACCTTTCCATGGTTTACCCCAAACGTTTCACATGCCCTGACTCAGTCCATTGACAGCACATCGACCCCGGTATACCACGTCGTTCCAATTCACTCTATCCCGTGCACGCCTTTCACTCTTCTGCATGTTCAGGCCCCGATCGCTCAAAATCTTATCCACTCATCCTTCCACCTCCAATCTGGTTTCCCCGTACTCCTTATTCCCTCCCTCCACCTCTGATACATATATCCTTTATGTCAATCTTTCCTTACTCATTTTTCCTTAAGTCCAAACCATTTCAACACACCCTCTTCTGCTCTCTCAACCACACCCGTTTTATTACCACACATCTCTCTCTCTCTAATCCTTTTATTACTTACTCGATCAAACCACCTCACTCCACATATTGTTCGTAGTCATTAAATTTCCAACACATCCACCCTCTTCCGTACAACTCTATCTATAGTACATGCCTCGCAATCATATAATAATATTGGGATTACTATACCTTCAAATATACCCATAT
>JAYMFT010121875.1:0-13239 GCA_038088735.1 Panulirus argus | reverse complement strand
GTGGGGCACAACTAAACAGTCTACTGTGGGAGGAAAGAAAGAGAGAGCGAATCTGCTAATCTTCGAGCAGCTGATTCGCACACGACATAGACGGGACGGAGTGGGTGATGGGTGAACAAGGCAGAGGAGGAGAAGGCGTGGAATTAGTCACTTCCCGAGGGAAGCAGAAGTAATATCTGTCAAGGAGAGAAAGGCAATGGGACGGTGAAGGAAGCGGCTTTCAACCTGAGAAGAGGAAGTGGGGGAGGGAGTTAAGTCGACCTGCCTGCGAATGAACTCATGAAATATAGTGAAAGAAGCCGTTCCGCAGGTGTTAGACCAGCAATGGCGGAATATCTAAGTGTGTCTTAACACTCGGGTTGTAGCAGCAAGTTGCATAAAGGTTTGTGAGTCCGTCCTCAGACAGCAGTAGTGATCAGGGGAACAACAGTGTTGTTTGGGTCTAGACAGAGCTTTAGAGGTTGACAGTAAGCCCCAGGGTCGACCTGTGGTGCACAGTTCACCTCCCTGTAAAGTCTTAAGTAGCTAGTCTGAAGTGGAAGACGCTTGAGACTTCAGTGAAGTTCCCGGTACTTTAGAAGTTATATTTGTGTTAAGATTACTGCTGGTCGAGCGGCAGAAGTACTGAATCTTCAACCAAAATAACCAAAGGAAATTGTTCGTGGGGGAAGTGGGATGAGAGAGTGAGGTTAGGCAGCAATGAATATTGAACTGATTATTTAAACATACCGAAACATGTCTGAGGTAAGGCATGATTTGTATGAGTCGGAGAGGATTCTGCCCCACTTTACAATGGGCTGAGCCGGTGTATGACTCGCATGATTCCAGAGGGCAGGGAGAACAATGATCCTGAGGCAGGGGCGAAATACATGGCCACAAACACACACACAGGCTTTAGCAGCAGGGGTATCGTCTTCTCCACACTCTCTTAATCACCTCTGGAGGAAGGAATGAACACCGGACCGTGCGATAAGACGTGAGAATCACTGAGGGCATGAGAAATAGATCTAGTGGAAGGGTGATGCTGGATACGTCCAAAGGAGAACAGGGAAAAAAGAATATTCGAAGAGCATGGCTTTGTCTGTAGTGTGACGCCTCGAGGTAATGGGAAGGAATTTAAGGGGAGCATCCTCCGGGGTCATCCAACATCCCCGGGGTCATCCATCATCCTCCAGGGTCATCCAACATCCTCCACAGTCATCCACTACACTTAAGAATCATCCATGACTTCACAGAATCATCCAGGATCTAAAAGAATAATCCAATAACTTCCAGAATAATCCACCAACTCGAGTCATCCAGCATCTTCCAGGATCATCCAGTATCCTCCTGATCATCCAGCTTCTTCAAGAATCAAGCAAAGTTCTCAAGAGTCATTCGTCATTCTTAAGAATCATCCAAAATCCTCCAGGAAAATCCATTATTCTCCAGAATAATCCAAAATCTTCCATAATTATCTAAAATCCTCTGGGATCCTCCATCACCTTCCAGATTCATCCGTCAATCCTCCAGACTCATCCAGCAACCACCAGAACCCTTACATCCACTCCCCCCTTCCCTATCAAGTTTCCAGGTAGTATTGTGAGAACTTCTTCAATAACTCCGGGTTGCTACGCGATACGCAGCCGGCCGCTGACAACGCAGTGGCAGGTGTGTGACGCTGCCTTCAGCCCAGTCCCGTCTTACGCTGCCAGCGTCACGTAGACGTCTCCATGATGTGCAAGATGCGTGCACACACACACACACACAAATATATATATATATATATATATATATATATATATATATGCTCTCATCTGACGCAAGTCTTGTAAGTCTGAGAGGCAGTGAGGGTAGTAAGAGGCAGTGGGGATAGTGAGAGGCAGTGGAGGTAGTGAGAGGCCTTGGGGGTAGTGAGAGGCAGTGGGGGTAGTAAGAGCAGTAATACTATATAGAAGGGAAAAAAGAGAGAGGCAGTGCAGGGAGCAGTGCGAGTCTGTCTGGCGAGAGTAAATTAAAATCGTGTACAACATCCAGGGCTTAATAAAATCTCATATCATCACAAACCAGTGAGTTCATCTGACCCAACTTCAAAGGCTTGACCTTCAACGAGTCAGTTCACACCTCCGCACGTAACTAGCTGCTTACGTCACCTGCTCTGATCCTCTCCCTCGTCAGATGAGTTCGTAAGACGGACTTCCCCCAGTAAATACGCCTTTAAGAAGTCAAAATCTCTTTTAGGATCCTTCCGAGCCCTGGCCATATACACACTCACTTGACATCCTTCTTCAGGGCCAGTCAAGGTCAGATAAGGATTAATTACCCTGGCTGCTCTACTTGAGCGATCTACACCAGCGTCAAACCTCTTTTAGCTGGGCTCTCTACACTCCTTCATCCTCCTTCACCTTCCTTCCTTCTTTGTCTTCTGGTTATGAAGCCTCCTCCAGGATCTTATCCTTCGACCCGAGACTTATTAACCTATATGGAAGGGTGGGCCCGGCACAGAAGCTGGACTGTTTCGTTCCGACCAATAAGGCTACGGAGACAGATGAAGCCGATGGAGTTTTTGCCCATAAGTGGCAAGGGCGGATGGCGTCGTGTGTTCTTGCTGTGAGCGATAACAACGTCTTGGCTTCGTTAGCGAGAAGGGGTTTTTAATTACGCTTCTGATAATCACTTAAGGTCAAAGATTCTTTTTTTTCTTCTATAGGCGATGGCCGGATCCAAAGGCACCGTCAGCTGTGTGGCGTTAGTTATCACTCGAGTGACGACTTCCTCTTGACCAGGAAGACACAAACATCGATCTCATCGCAGGTATTGACCCAGAGGATTCACTTCACTTTTCGGTCTCGAGGTGTGGCGGCATCAGAACCACCACATTCAAACCACGAGGCCACAGGTTCGATCCCCGATGTGGACCGATATATCACACTAGTGAACGCTTTGATCAACCTTTTGTCACATCTTAAATACGTATCTCCTTATCTCACTTCAGCATCTCTAGTGACTAAGATCATAACTAATGGGAGTTTAGTCCTTCCCTCAGCATCGCGTCCTAACTACTTCATCCTATCATCATTACATCTTAAATATTTTCGTCTGTTTCTCTTGAACAGGAGTCAAAATCAGCAGCTAACTACCTTCCGGTTCTATGTAACTACCAACATACCTACTCTACAGACAACTGCTGTCCAATCAGACATTCCCTAATGAAAAGAGGATACAGCACCCAGAGAGGAAAAATAACACACTTACAATACATTTATGAGGACAAAGAGAGCAGGCACGATACGTTTAAGATACACTTGATCATGAGAAATTCAATATACGAGTACATTAGAATCACGTGAGAGTCAGCAAGGGTCAATAGTTGAGGGAAAATTCTATCAGATCACCATAGATTATAACACAGGGAACATAGCATGCACTACAAGCAAAGGACTCTATCAAGGAGGCCATGTATCATAGCACAACACGTCAGTAGGAAGAGACCACGACTTACGACCCAAGCACGTCTCGCCAACGAGACCCAACATAGCATCTCGTAAGGAAGACCCAACACAGCATGTCTCGTCCGGAAGACCCATCATAGCATCTCACGAGGGACACCTAACACAGCATGTCTCGCCAGAGAGATCCATCATACCCATTTATCTCGCCTTCCACAAAGCTTTGTTTACGAAGCGATCATCATTTTAATATATCATCAACTGGCGAGACACCTGCGACTTCTATATATGTTGTGTAGTACTGGGAGACTGTGTTGGAGGAGGGGTGGGCCGAGGGAGGGACTGGGGAGGGGAATTCTGGAGTTGTAGAATTGGTGGGGAGGGAAACTGGGGAGTTGTGGAACTGTTGGGGAAAGGGATTGAGGAGTTGTAGAACTGTTAGAGAGAGGGACTGGGGAGTTATGGAACTGTGGGGAGGGTGGACTGGGAAGGGAACTACGTGGTTGAGATATTGTTGGGAGGGGGAATGGGGAGTTGGGGGCCGGAGGCCTGTTGGGAAAGGGGCCTGACTGAGAGACCAACGGGGATGAGGAGAGGAGTTGATGGGGAAGTCTTACAGCCGAAACGGGGACTGGACGGGACGTGTGGGGACTGTAGGAGGAGACGTGGGGGTCTTTGATCGAGATGCAGGGACTGTGGAAGTGATATGCGGACAGTCGTTGAGGTGTGGGGACTTCAGAGGTGTGGAGACTTTAGGACAAACGTGGGTATTGTGGGAGAGGAAAAGCGGGACCTGTGGGTAAGAACATGTCGAGGCTGGTGTCAGTAATATTAATGACGATGGTGTCTGTGTTGGGGGAACAATTCGACTCCCAGGACGAACAGGGCTGTCCTGTCTGTTAATATCCGACTCCCAGGAGAAACAAGGTCTCCGTCAATCCCGATAACATCTTGCAACAATAAACATATTCTTGATTCATCAAGAAGACACTCCTGACAATGCCTGATCACCACTGTGAAGCATCGCGAGATCATCAGTGATGATAGCGTCTCGCTGCTTGATGATAATATGATGAATATATCTGATGTCTCTCGAGATAAAAGGGAATAAATGACATCGGTTCTATATAAGGTATAATGGAATATGATACGATTCTCGGCGTTATGACAGAAATCCGTTGAGGTTATCTTACCTCTCACTCAGGAACACACGTTCTCCAATAACACTTACGTGGAGAGAAAATACGATCGTAAATACAGTGTACCAAACCATGCATCATATATACACACAAACAGACATATGCACACACATATATTCTTTCACTCTCGGGTAGCAGTGCAAACCACAAACGTCTAAGAAATACATATATCTGAAGACATATACACTACAAAATACGAGATAGTAAAATGTTTTTAAATGCGCAAACAGAAAATGGGAATCCCATAAAGAAAACGACACGCGGTTAAAAGAAAAGAATAAAAAGGCGGGTATTTAAAGTAAACTTGTCTGTTACGGGAACCGACAGCTGAAATGTGCATATATATGTTTACTTTGGCCAGCTGACAACAAAAACGACTCACTTCAAAGGGGAAGGTTGGGTAAACAACGCTATATTGCAACCGTAAGTGGAGGACATCGCCGGCGTGCACCAGCGGCAGCCACTCCCGCCGTGCAATTGCAACAGCAGCAGTCACTCCAGCTGAGCTCATCTCCCTGGAACCTTCCAACAATGCAGTTCCGTGTAAACAACTGCCTCAACTTCAGGTACACGATGGTACTGGGACCATCACTCTAACCCCCAGGTATCCACCAGGTATAACCAGACATAAAAACACATCTACCATAAATAAGACAAGAGGACCCTCGTGAATACCTGGTAAAGGCTTTGGGGGGGGGGTTCTTCACCCACGGACTTTATCTATCAATAAATCTGATTCTCATCTAGAGAGCAATAGTTCCTCTACCTGTATCAATTAGATCGTAAGTATAAGATTAAGATAATTAAAGCCTGTCTCTCTCTCGTCTACCCTCCAGGTAGAGGCACGGAAGACGAACGCCCAGCACCTCGTGGCCAGGTGTGTGGGAAATAGAAACGGAACACAGAAGAAACGGAAAATGTCTGCGTCGGGGAGGAAACTAGAAATTTGAACCTCGTAATATGAAGCCATTATATTTGGCCCACGGGTGTTGAGAGAGAGAGAGAGAGAGAGAGAGAGAGAGAGAGAGAGAGATTCACTGGTTAAACGGAAACTAACCTGATGTAGACGATGATATAATCATGGAAAAAAAAATAATCTGTATGACTTTTTGACAAGAAGAGAGCAAATAAGAATCACACACACACACACATACGTCACAGAGACCTCCCCCATCCCCGATGCCCCTCCACCACGGACCACCGTTTGTCCCGACAATCGACTCGTTCTAATCAGGGCTCGTACAGACAGATATAAGCACGTATAAGAACAGTCCTCTACCTATCATTGTGAACTTCTTAACAACCCATGAACAAATTCATAGCTATGCAATTGGACTCCTCAGTTTCCTGTCAGTTATGCTATGTGGAATGTCATCAACTGTATTACCGTAACTCTTCATCAATTAATGTTCAATTCAACTCATGATGCTTAAAACATAACATCGACTCTGTAAACTTCCCTATATACCTGCTATCCTGGCTGCCATAATGTACCTTAGCCATATGCTTATCCAAAGTGTTGAAATATCCAGCTGACCCTAATCTTGAGGTCTTGTATGGTTAGTTAACTAGTAACCATCATAGCCTCCCAGTTCTGTAATATCTATAATGCCTTAAGCTGTATATGTTCAGCCAAATGGTTGCCTACAACCAATAAAACATTATCTATCTATTTATTCATTTATTAAACAAGTGAAGACGTTACACGTACCATCTGAAGGACTCACACAAGGAGCGGAGAACGCGGCATGATGTGTCCCACCGCAACAAACACTAAGAGAGGTACAGGCACACTCTCATGCAGTATTCAGGAGGTCACGATGGGTCATGCAAGGTGGATGAGATATGCTCTGACCCCTGCAACCCCTGCATGGCGAGAGCCAATATACCCACGCCTCTTCCCGCGGTATACTGTACGAAAATATGATGATATAGTGGCTGCGTGTGAGAGAGAGAGAGAGGGGTTTCGGACATGTCTGTAGTTGAAACAAAATATACCCTTAAAATCAAACATCTTTGTAGCTTTAATGTAACGATAAGGAAAAGTCTTATACTACTATGATAACAGATATTTCCCGGAATATCTACTGCAGATCAAATACTTTAAAACCCGAACTTAACTTTCCCCACTAATAAAGGAAGGCGCCACACGTGTACACCAAAAAATTAAACAAAATCAATTCAGCACGAATAGCGGTTTCGCCCTAACATCTTCCCTCACACTGTGACTTCTGCCTCCTCACAGACCAACACATGAAGAAGACCATAACAACTTCTGACTCTTGCATCGATCTTAAATTCTCACAACACTTTACTTTTGGGTCGCACGACTTAACCTGCGATGATGGAAGCGAGGCAGAGTACCTCAAGTTAATAGCAAACGAGGGTTTTCAGGTCCGTAGAGTAGTTAGTTTTCTTTTTCCCGACAGCAAGAGGCCATTGGCTGTGTGATTGTTTTGATTTCAAACAAGTTTATCCTCAGGAGACGGCGAACCCCATCCTCACGCGTTCACTTTTAAAACAACAGACCAACACACTGCAAACATTTTCCTTCATCTATTGACCAACACCTTCAAGTGGCTATTTGTTTTTTTCATGTAAAAAATCTGAAATATTAAAGACAAGAGCGAGGACGAGGCTGACAGTCTCGACCCAGTGCTGGGCAGGATGGCAGAGCGAGGGAAGCCAGGTTGACTCCTCCAACCAACACACATCGCTACTCACACCCACACAGAAACCAACACACATTACTACACACACACTATGCTGAAAGTGTACTAAACCAATACACTGTATCACTACACATTCTCTCTCTCTCTCTCTCTCTCTCTCTTTCTCTCTCTCTCTCTCTCTCTCTCACACACACACTCACACACATGCAGTATACCGGGGCAAAATAAATGATTCAATAGAAATACAAACACACACCAACCCACCTCAATCAACCTAACACCAGACATACGTATGTACACTGCACAGCTGCCTTCGGGTTCTGAACTTTACCCGCACTGTCCAACCTCTTCTCCCCCCCTCCTCCTAAGTACTTGATTGAGTAAAGAGGTTTATCAAACACCTGGCTAAGAATATATATCATTTATCACACTTAAGATGAATTCGAAAAATAAAAGAAATCAAAGAAAGATTGGACTAATCATTTTCAAGCTGTGACAATCAACTTCCCAATTATAAAGGAGACGACTTAAGTACAGACACTGTGCTAAAAGGAAGACTCAGACCTTACTATTCAACAAAGGAATAACAGGAATAACACAGCCACATTACTGAAGTAAAACACAAGGGAGCACATCTCACTACAACGCGTATTGTGGGAAAGGTGAGGTCCAGTCAGAGTTCATGCTTTGGCAACACTTACCATAAAACATAAAGAGTTAGCACTGGTCATATACACCGTCCATACACGCCTCGGTTTTCTACAGGATACATAATTGCTAGCTCCCTCTTTCTTTAAAATGTAGAGTGAGTACCTCCCTACTTACGAAGAAATTTTGCCATGAGAGAGAGAGAGAGAGAGAGAGAGAGTCTGCACATGCTTAAAGTCGATGGGATCAGATTACAACATTACCTAACATCAATCACCACTTGTCGGCCGCCCAGGAATGACGAGAGGACCCTGGCGTGAGAAGGGCGCTCTCCTCCTACTGGTGGTGCACACGCACACACAAACTTAATGAACTCTCCGCCAGGCCTTCAGGTTATATGTGTTTCACCAGTTCCAAACAATCCTTTAAGGTTAGATGTCGAACGGATTTCCCACCTCTAGGTCAGTAAGGTTAGACTCATACAAATTGTATCAGTTCTGGCCAATCATTCCGGCTATATACCTACGTACGTCACCAGTTCCGACCGAGATCTTTCCCTAAGGTCTGATATCTAACGAATCACCGATTCAAGTCGAGTTCTTGGATCATATCCGGTATTCACCCTTAAATATGACAGTCACCATGTTCCTAATGGCTGGCAGCAGTTCATGCGCTGCCCGCCTGCTAGCAAGCCCTGAGTATGACACATGCATATAAACATGCTCTGGCGCATGCCACCACGTCGTCTGGGTACACACGATCATTCACAACCACTGACCGACGCTGTCATTCAAGGATTGAGGAGGAGCAAGTGCGCCTTCAAGTCCCCTCGACTTCGGGCACCATCATGTCCCTCGTCCCAGCCCGCCTCTCTGTCATATCTGCATCGCTAAGCAGGGCGGCGCTGAGGTACCTGGACACATTAGTACCCGTGTGTGTGCGGGGAGACCCATGGTTTGTGTGCACGATCACCCTTCAAGGTCGGCCTCACTCCTGAAGGTTGAGAAGGAAGCGGCGCATTTACGTACTTCGCCTCAGAGAAATCTCTTGGCAGTGGACCCCCTTCTCCTCCACTGACCCGACACGAGTCGTCAACTTAACTGCTTCAGTTTGTCCAGCTAGAGAAAAGCGACGAAAGTAAACATAAAATAACTAAAAAGGTATAAACAGGTACAAACTGCGCCAGAACTCGAACCTTCCCTTTTTGCACACACACACACACACACACCTTTCATTCTACACAAACTCATCTATCCTTCTCCGTACACTACACAACAAAATGCAATACAGAGGAAAGTGCGCGTGCTCATCCCCGCTCCTACACCACGTATCCAGAGATGCTCACTACATCAACCATCCCGACTCCATTCAACAGTCACCTGCAACTCAACCAACAGTTCATGATGAAGCTACGGTACCACTCTCGCCACCGTTTCCTTCTGCCAGCCGAGATCCCTCGTCCCTGAGTTGTAGCTCTGCACCACAGTCGCATCGAACCCATATCAGCCCCTACCACACCTTAACCTCCACCTTTGTGGTTGCATAAATGTTTCTTTATCGTTACATTCCTTTTCTTTAAGAAAGCAACTATGAGGGGAAGGGAAACTGGAAATCCTCCCAATCTATATTATTTCCTTTATAAAGAACAGTGGACGGAGCCAAGCGAGGATTTTCCCTCTGAAGCTCAGTCGTCCGTTCTTGACGCTACCTCATCCTTGCCCCAGCTCCTCAGTCTTCCCCAGCAACACATCCCGCCTCCCGTCAGGCCTCGGACTTGGATGGAAGCATGTGAAGCCTCTGGGAGGTAGTGAGGGAGGATCCCTGGCAGGTAGTGAAAACTGTCATGATGGAAGTCTTTGGTGGCTCAGTGAAAAGAATGCATGAGAGTGAGACAAAGAGGGAAGGAGGGATGAGATGATGGAGGGAAGGAGGATGGTAGAGTGGCAAAATGGAGGGAGGGTGGGAGTGGCGGCTTGTGGGATGTAGGGTCAAGTTCCCTTCTGTTGACAGGCAAGAGGGAGGTCAACAAACAGTTGAACACCCACTCCTTTTGCCTGCCTCCACTCCTTCTCCCTACTCCCTGTGTGTCCCCATTCCCTGTGTATGTGTGTGTGTCTATATCTACGGCTGTATATTTAACCTGTCTCTTGCGTATGTGTGTGTATATACGGAAGCGTGCCGTCGCCTGCTCTACGACTGTATCCGAGTGTATTTTGAAATCTGTCTACTGTATACACACCATTACGAGATCAGGTCTAGTCCCTCTGTGTACGTGTGTATGCCTGGGTGTGCGTGGACTTTGATATCTGCACTCTACGTAGCAGGCTAACCAATGGCTTGGGGACTCGGAATGGTTCTGATCGACGAGTAAAGTCTCATCAAAACATCAGCTTCGTTAAAGCAAAGTGATGGAGTAACAACAAAGCCTCGATAAGACATGAACCGAGATGGCTTTGGCTAAATTCAGAAGTGAAAGTAGTGACGATTTCCTTCCACCCAATCCACCCAATGTGCATGTCACTGGAGTCAACAAGGTGGGGTGTGGGGAGAGTGGGAAGGGGGAGATCAGCACACCTCTGTTGGGAGATTAAGTGTGGAAGACGACCAGGTGTGACGGAGGGAGGTAGGGAGGGAGGGACCGGCGTGGGGAGTCTGGCTGGTTAAATACGAATGTAATCGTGTACCAATGATAGGGTGGAGGGAGGCACCCCTCCAGCATGACAGAGTGGAGGGAGGAACCCCTCCAACATGATAGGATGGAGGAGTCACCCTTCCGACACGATAGGATGGAGGGAGGCATCCCTCCAACATAATGAGGTGGAAGAAGGCACTCCTCCAATGTGATCGTGTGGTGGAAGGCATCCCTCCAACATAATCAATAACCAGTTGTCAGTTTACAATACAGTATAATAAAACCTTGTTTACAGCAACAACAACAACAGTTGTATTGTCAGTAATAGCAAACAGGGAATCCTATGCTAACTTCTTGAGTAGGTTAGGTTAGCACGAGAGTACGACCCATGAACACGACGGCACGATCCCTGAGTACGATAGTACGACCCCTGAGCACGACGGTACGACTTTGGGAATGACGCTACAACTCCTGAAAGCGACGGTATGTTCTTTAAGCATGATGATGCCATCCTTGAACACGACGATTAGACCCTTAAACACGATGTTGCGACGCTCGAGACGACAGTACAATCCTTGAGCACGACGTCCGAGTATGACTCAACGACCCTTGAGCATTACAGTTCGCCTCTTAGGTACGATAGCCTAGCCTGTGATCTGACCCTTAAGCATTCTATGCAATCCTGGTATTCAGCAGGATCTGAATAGGACTCTCCAGTTCAAACTACGGAAATTTATTATGCTTGCTACTTCGGCAAAAATGCGAGACATTTGCCAAGTTGAAAAATGTTCAGTTGAAGAATACAAAGAGCTGAAAGGGAGTGTGTAAGATAATGAATATTAGTCTTTAATATTTATGGTAATACGAACGGAGCAAAAAACACCCCTAGTGTGCTTTCTGAAGAAAACGGGTGACATTAAGTACAACGAAAACGAAGCGTACAACATATTCAAGGAAACACAATATTTAAGTAAATTGTTTTGTAAACTGTTTCATTTCAAGAATATAATTCTCGTAAGAAATGTCAATATGTATGCTAGAATTATAATGAATAATACAGATTCATTTCCCAGCTTCACTCAATGGCCTACGTAAAAAAAATCCACTATTAGCATGAAAAAGAAAACGGATGCAGCTTATCGCTAAGATCTTGAGGGGTGACAACCCTCCTGGAGGAGGTGTGGCCTCCTTCGTCATGTCGTTCTGAAGTAATCTCAAAAGTTGAGTCAATTCGCAGTTACGAATACAGATGGTTCTACTGAAGGGTCTTCTTAACTACAATCCGTTCCAAGGGTTGGAAGCGGCGTGGTGTGGCGTGGAGGGAGCCAGCTGGCAACCAGCTGTCGGTCTCAGGGTCTGCCCAACAGCACCAGGTGTTACTTTCCATCCCGAACCATCTGTCGTCCGCACGATATCCATTCACCATTGACCAATACTCGAGATACATTCAGTCTTTCCAACGCGACTCCTGAAAAGAGTCTTGGACATCGGATATTCATTCTACTCTTGTTCCTCTCGGGATCAGCTCGCACGATATGCCACTCCTCCGCTCGGGGGATTATTCTCGGCCACAACTTCCAGATTAGATCCAACATTTTACGTCATGTATAATCTATCTCGACCACCTGATCTCCCGAGTATAAATTAAATCGTCTTAAACCAACCCAGTCGCCTGAATCTTTCAATAAATCGATACCAGATGTAGGTGATCTTTCCGGTACCAACAATTTCATCAGTCAGTTACATCGCAATTTTCTCGGTTAATAAAAGTTACTTGAATAAAATCTTTTGATTTTCTTCTTTTACATTTCATCTTAACAAATCAACAAAGGCAAACATTACATGCACGAGTCAACTAACATCTGAAACAAGACCGCTAAATGGTTAACAAGGATTCAAGTAACCCAACCATAATGATAATAATAATAATAATAATAATAATAATAATAATAATAATAACCAGTCGACTCTGATATCGTCTGCACATCAGAACAATGGGTCAGGTCAAAGGTCAGGCCATCATATCCATCGGTCGTGTAGTCGTGTTCACGGGTAGTACAGTCGTGTTCAGAGATCGTACTGTCGTGCTCAAAAAGTGACGGAACCACGTCTGGTGTTCAGATCACTGTTGGCTAAGGGTCCACGACACCCCACTGGGAACAGTGCTTTTCACGTACATGCAGTCAATTGCTTCACTGAATCTACAGCTCCGTGCTGGGATCATGCAGTCCTGAAAGCACAGATTCACCCTTACGCTTTCCCGGCTCTCCCCGGTCCGCGCACTTTGCTTGCTGAGTCCATGATCACAAAGGGGCAACGACTTTACAGGATTAACGAAGATTATCACCATAAAAAGGTAATCCCTTTCCTAACACTTGTACCAACACGAGAATCAGCGTTCACCGTTTCATATATTATTATCACACTCAGTCATCCAGGGGCTTGTACAGCTTTAAGCCTGCGCTGCACTCAGTAGCAGGGACGGGATGGACTCCTCCTCTGGGAAAACAAATTCTTTGACAAGACTGTGCTCTTCTTGCGTTCACTGACGGAGATGCAGCCTCGCCAGAGATGACTTCACTTGCGGTGTGACGTCATGCAGTAACATCGCTGTTGAATATATATATATATATATATATATATATATATATATATATATA
>JAYMFT010121864.1:0-13239 GCA_038088735.1 Panulirus argus | reverse complement strand
GAATACTTCCCACGTATTCCCTGCGTGTCGTAAAAGGCGACTAAAAGGGGAGGGAGCGGGAGGCTGGAAATCCTCCCTTTCAGTTTCGGAGAGTATAAAACAGAAAAACAGGAGTTCTGTATAATTTTGGTCTACATCCTGAGACCCTCTTCAGCAGGATGTAGACCGAAATTATACAGAACTCCTGTTTTTGTTTTTTACTCTCCGAATAGTGGGTTTGTGTGGAACTGATAATAGTGACATTGCTATTTATTGCTTCATATATACATACATATACACACGTACATTTTCATACTACATATATATAAGAAAATAATGACTTTCAATAGTACATATCAAATGACCTAACTGAAGAACACAGAATTCAAGTGATATATGTGAGCAGTTTTTCCATCATCTTATCAGAGCACTTAAATTATCCAATGAAAGCATGCTATCTAGTATGTATAAAATAAACCCAGTGGGACTGTATGCTGACTTATTAAATAAATTTCTGCCTCTCAAGTATATGAAATTACATCATGGTAAATATCTAAGGTTGGAAACTGCTTAAATAATAATTAACTTTTAAAAAATGCTGTACCTACATTTTTTTTTTCAATTCTGTTTAAACAAAATTTTCAAGTGGGACTAATTTCTGCAATCTGACATTAAGAGTCTTGAAGTATATATGTTTGGTTTTCCCTAATTAAGGTATCTGAACCCCGACACACAGACAATCTTAATAAGTACTAGCACTTCCAACAGCTATCTCTCATACACCAACTAATCATGGCTTTCAAATAATGAGTCCAATTCATGAAATTTCCTACAAGAAGCTTACATGACACTTGTTATAAAGTTCTAACAAAAAAAGGTAGTGGAATCCTGAGACACAAACACTAAAACCTCCAACAACTGTTGTTCACACATCAACCAATTATTGCTATCAAGAAAACATATGAAATGGAAATAAAATCATCATCCCAACTGGGGTCACTGAGTTCCCTCCCTGCCTACATGGTAGTTAACTGCAGAAAAATCAAAGAAAACAAAAAGAAATGACAAGCTTTACAATTAAGTCTGCTATGGCATAAGCATTACTCTTTAACTGTATCAATCCATCTATATCTCTGACATCAGTTCCCTCTGGGAACTCCTATAAAGGGGTTGGCCACAGAAAAAGTCGTATATGCCTCCATTGCATACACCATTCCTAGCATTTTCCCCCATTCTTCTCCCTTAGTTTTTTCCATTCTATTTCCCCATGTCACAGGTGGTCTTCCTCAGACACCAACCCATTTAATCATATTGTGGTCTTCCTCTGACACCAACCCATCTAATCATATTATCATACAGTCTCCTTGTAAACTACCCATCTTGCATTCTTTCCACATACCTTAACCACCGCAAAGTATAGGAAACTCTCAATTTAACAGAATAATGGGAGGAGGTGTCCGTTAATGCCAAAAGTCCATTAAATTGAATGTAACCTTATGGGCCATTTCTAATACAATATATAGTAAGACATTATACAGTTCACATGCTTTCTTTTAACTCCTCTATCACATGATGCCATTTTGAATTGTAAGGATTACAAAATCATTTAATAAATAGTCACAATTCTCTGTATACAACCTGACCGCACGATTGCTTGAGGCAGACTGAGACTGAAATAAAGCTTGTATACCCCATGCTACCAAAAGCTAGTGCAATATGAAATGCACAAGATGTGATATTTGAGTTTTTTTTTTTTTTCATTCTTTGAATCATTATTAATGTTTTATTATTTGCTCAGTCTGTTATATCCAAAATCCGTTATATCGGGGTCCGTTAAATCGAAGGTTTACTGTATTACATTTCACCCACTCTACTACTCCACAATTCATTCCTTTTGCATTCCATGCCATACCAAATCTCTTATACACCCTCTCATTTATTTCTTCATTCCATCTAATCATGCAGCATGCTCTTCTTAAATAACTCATTTCCACAGACTGAATTCTTGACCTCTGTGGCTCATTCCACATCTATGTTTCAGCTGCATAGGACAGGGGTCGAGAGGACTATGTTGTCCCTTAATGCTTTCTTCATTCCATACTTACACCCTTCCCTTCATTACTGCATTAAGGAACTCAATGATGCTTCTATCCTGTACTGCTCTCTCCCTTATCTTTCCTTTCATATCACCAAACTTACTCAAAATAACCCCCAAATACCTATATTCTGTTGCATCTTCCAATATTTCTCCACCAATATCTATAATGCAATTTAGTACACTTTCTTCTCTTACTCTACAGGACTTTGCAAAATCTGTACTTTCATTTTTTATCCTTTCAAACAAGATTACTTTACTTTTACAAACCTATGCTTACACACATCATAAAACACAGTGACAACCTTCTGCAACTCCTCTTCACTGTCAGCAAACAACATATTATCATCTGTAAACAGGATTGTCACTAGCCACCATACCTCATCACCACACTCCATCTCTACACCCCTCTTCCATAGTTGTGCCTTCATCTCTCTTATCACTCCATCCATACATATGTTAAAAAGCCATGGTGACATCACAAACCTAAGCCTAACACCCACATGTATACCGAAACTTCTACTCAACTCTCCATCCACTTTTGTACGTGCATTTGCCCTTCTATAGAAGGTTTCACACAATCTAACAGTTTTTCCCTACCCAATATATCTGTAACACATCTCATAAGGCATTCCACATGACTTTGTCATAAGCTTTCTCCATATCCATAAAAGCTACATACAGCTTCTTACCTTTCACTAGATACTTTTCCACAGTCATTTTCACCACAAAAATCTGATTCACATATCCCCTAACTTTCCTGAAACCCCCTTGCTCCTCCCTTATCTGCATTCAGTCGTTTCCATTATATTATCAATCAGTGCTCCTGCATACACTTTTCCTGGTATAAGTAACAGACTCATTCCCCTATAATTGCTACATACATCAATTGATGGCACACTGACCCCTGTATGCTAAATTGTTCCAATGCACTCTATCCAATGCACACCTTTCACCCTCATTCATATTCAGGCCCTGGTCACTCAAAATTTTTTCTTCTCCATCCTTCCATCTCCAATTTGCTCTCCCCATCTTCTTTGTACCCTCCACTTCTGACATATATATCCTCTTTGTAAACCTCTCCTAACTCATTCTCTTCATATGTCCAAATCATTTCAGCATAACCTCCTCAGCTCTTTCAACCACACTTTTCTTATTACCAAACCTCTCTCTTATCCTTTTGTCACTTAATCAAACCACCTCACACCACATACTATCCTCAAACATTTCATTTCCAACATATCCATCCTTCTCCACACACCCTTATATGCAACCCAAACCTCGCATCCATACATTTTTGAGATTACTATACCTTCAAACGTACTCATTTTGTTCTCCCAGATAATTACCTCTTTCCAAACATCCATCAATGCTCCCAGAACCTTCGACCCCTCCCCCATCCTATGACTTACATATCATGCATATGATACGACAGATACTGGAAAAATATGGTACTATGCAATCTTTTTTACCATTGTTCACATGGGTACACAATCCTATGAAACTAACAGGAAGACTCTCGTGCAACCTTCCATAAACAGAATAAAAGGCCCCTATGTTATGTGTGCCATCATATTAGTAAAAGACCAGTGAAATAGAGAGACACTAATCATTATATTGATGTAGTTTTGTGTTCTAAGAATTGATTCAAAGACTTTCACACACAGAAACTACGAATAAATATAATCATATACAAATTCTTTACATATTGTTTAGTTTGTTAAATATAAGGAATAGATGCAAAAGAGGAGAATGATGAATTTAACAACTGTATGTGAGTACTTTGTCCCAAAGTATCAATATAGTGTTACTGGAAGGACTAGGTGCTTCATATCTTTTTTATGTACGTTTTGAAAGTTATTCCAAAGACTATCAAACATAAAATATAGAAATGTAAAAGAATTAGTAGTCTTTGCATATAATCAAACTTTACTGTGTAGAAAATAAACAATATACTCAGTGCCTCATTTCAGGAATACTGGAAATTGTGCTGAGGAAGTAAAGATTCAAGAACAAATAAACTCCCATTATAAAACACTGCCAGAAAGACAGAGCAGTCCTAAATTGAGTACAGATATGGAAATTTATGGAACTATATCTGCCAACCACAATTTAGTTTTTCTTTTTTTATGTTCTACATCTTTTCACAATATGTTTAATTAATTCATAAAAACTGTTTCATTTTTCTAATTTCTTCAAAAACAACTTTAGGCTTGGGGGACATAAAAATAGACCAAGCTTTGGACTGAAAGGGTCAAATAGGCTAAATGATCATCTCAAATGTATTTGAAGTTTAGCATCCATATGGGAATGAGGGGCTCATCTCTGCCTCACACTTCAGCAACTTGTAATCATTTATCCATCCACCCCTGCATATGCTACTGACAATACATATTTACACTGTAGTAACTCGGCAGACAGTTAACAACTGCTTTCCTACCCAATCTTGAACTCCACTACAAAAAACATACATTCATGTGGACTTATCCTTCCCAGGCATGTGCAGATCACATTTTTTTCATCTGACCTCTCGAAAGCATCCACCTCTTCAAAATCACAAACATCAGTTCTGCATAGTCTTTAGCTACCCTGCACTCATCTGACCAAAACAAACATATATCATTACACTTTTTGACTTGTGGTCCCAACTAGTGAATGTGGCTAGTTTCATGAGTGCTGCAAAAGCCCCATATAACATAGGACCCTGGGGTAGGAGTAAGCAAATAATCAAGGACAGCAGGTACTCTGAAAGAAGAGCAACAGAGAACTAAGTTTGCAAATGAGGTAAAAGTGGTTATGCAGTACTATTGTCAGCCAGCGTTTAATGTCTCAATGGCTGATAACTTGGGAAGCTTAATGGTAGATGAAGGGTCACTTATGTATAACTTATGTTTGGAGAGATTCTAGATGGACTTTTGGAAGCAAGGCATAAATCTTCTAAAACCTTTTCTGACACAGAAAGCTGGAACATACTAACCTTAAGCTCTGCAGCCAGATGGAAGAACGTGTCTTCCACATTAGTGTTGTCCTTTGCAGAGACTTCCATTACCGTCATAATTTCAGGCACAGTCTCACAAAGTGCCTCTGCCTCTTCAAACTCAACTTCACGCAAGGTTTCCAAGTCACACTTATTACCTGTGTAATGTACAGTTCAATATGTGACAACAACTGAACATACAGTGAATCCATTTTCGTAATGGATACATGTGTAATTGCGGTGTCACACAAGCACTTTTTCCCTGTACTTTTATTGATGTCTCTCCAAAAACTGTTGTTTGTTTGAATAGGTCCTGTCACACTGCCCAGAAGAACCAATGAGCCTTTCTCTTCAGCTCTTTCTTTGAGTAAGATGCATCTTTGTAGTCCCAAAGGCAACGGTGCTCTTGTATATTTTCAATTAAAAATTCCTCTGAGAGGCATGACCATAGGGGTAATACACTGGAGCACTCCATGCTGGTTCAAATATGAAAATGGAGCGATGCTGCAAGGTGTACAATGTAAACAAATGTACGAACAACTGACATTCATCAAAATTAAAATAACATACAAAATAAGAACTTTGACAGTAACATAATAGTATTCAAAGTTTAGACTTTTTAAGGCAATTGTTCTATAATGTTAATATTTCTATTTTACATAAATATAACCATTATTGAGTAGAGATCTTGATTTGAAAAAAAGAACTGCAGAACTGTTTTCAAGTGAAAACAATATTTTTTGTTTGACTAAAAATTTTGAATTGCGCTAGAAAAAAACAACATAAATGAGAAAGTACATGGAAAAAGTGCTAGTGTGACACCACCTTAAGTCTACATCAAACACTACAGCCAACAAGACATCTATCAAGTTTACTGGTTTGTCATATATATTCATTTAGTGTCTAATGACAATAGAAGAAATAAATTCACATCACTTTGCTCCAAATTTGACAAAATTAGTTTTTTCACACATATTCAAATGTGGATAAGCAGTAATGGTAAAAGAATTGTATAATATACACAAAAGTGTTGCAATGAATTCTGCAGTTTACAAATGTAACTAACACCTCTCTATAATCTATGTTTAATATATACACCACCACTTCATGGATGAAAAGAACTAATTAGACTAATGACCAAACATAACAATGATGTACAGAGTCCATTTTTAACCTCTGCACCATGGTTAGTGAGACATAAGTAACATTCAAAGTTCAATTTCCTGGCATTTTATGTAACCAGGATCTGAAAAAGTAACACATGAACCAGAGCAACTACTTACCAATAAGGACAATTGCTACTTGAGGGTGTGTGTATCTACGCACCTCATCCATCCATCTCAGAACACTAATAAAGGAAGATCGCTTGGTGATGTCATAAACTATGGACAAAACAGCAACTTAGACATAAAGAAAACAAAAGCATCTGCAAAATATCTTCAATCTCCCTACATAATCATATAACCAAAGAATCAAAATAAATCAAATCCTGACAATGAACAATATCTTATCAAGTAAAAGTATACTGTCTGTAACAATTGACTAATTTTGTTAAATGAAATGTTTTATAGAACAAGCAAATTATTCTCATTTAACTAGGAGCCAATCAACTGATCTTCCAATATGGTGTGAAGGAAAAACTAACCGCATTTGACTCTTCTAAATTTCACAACATGCTGTTGGGACACTTATAATCTAGTAGTTTAAAAACCAATCAAATGGTCGACTAAACAGACTGGAATATCCCAGCCTTAAATAACTGGCTACCATGAGATCACAAATCATGATTTGTGACCACTTGAAGCTTCCAGAGCATGTATTAAACTGCCTTGATTACCAAACAGTTTGCCCCAAAACAGAAGGTTACCTTGCTAAAGTTCAGAGAATAACCAATTAGCCCCTCAGTCAGACCCGTCCTTAAAATTATGTGTTGACTAAGAAGAAGCCTACTACTTCAACATATATGCCAGCACGTCTTTGATTGTGAATCATTTCTACAAACTATCCAGTTTATCTTATGATGCATAACTTTTTCTAAATTTTTACCAACTCAAGGAAACCTCATAATCAACAAAACATAAAACTTCAGTCTCTTATAAGCAGTACTGATTTCTGGTGAACTCAAAAGGCTTGAAAACTCTGCAAGTTCTGCAAGAAGAGCAACTAAACTGTAAGATACAAAAACTATGAAAGTTTGAATTCACTATGTTGCTTATGAGGACTTTTAATTGAAAGACTTCCTGTCTGTGCAACACAGAATAACACAGTTAGCAGATCAGATGGTTTTAAAACAAACTAAAAATAAAACTCATCAAGCTTAGGGTGTTTCTCATTGATCAAAAGTGAGCCAATTTTCAATTTCTAACAATCATCATGTTAGTATTTTCCTCTTCCTAAGTTATTCCAGTCAGCTTTGTTGAGATGCCAATATTCACATTTAAATGGGAATGCTGGAGGGGGAGGTGCCATGAAAATAGGTATATATTAATGAGAGTGTGGTCAGATGAACCAACTGGGGTCGAGATTGTGTAGTTACAGCACAAAGAATTAGATGTGAAAAACATTTAGAATGTTAGGTAAGTGGCCATAGTGGTCAGGAATATGGGGAAGGGGGGGGTGAGAGAATTTGCTCTAGATCATTGAGAATGGAGAATGTGAGGGCTTCAATCCCCCCAGCATCTATATGGGAGGAATTCAACCATTCCCACTTGTGAACACTGAAATCCCCTTGGTAGAGGATCTTGACTTGTGAGTGAGAGGTTGCCACAGTCTCATGGCTGTGGAGAAGATGTAGTTGAAGAAAAATATAAAATTTGCAGAATTAGGAGAGCAGTGGGTGAAACAAATGAAAAGTCTAGTTGTTGGGAGATACAACATGAGCCAGATACCATCAAAGTTTGGGGACTCAAGATCTTTGAGACATGCAACAGATGTGTTGATGTTAGAATAAGCACAGACATCACCTTTGAAACAGAATCATGAGTGGACATTATAACTGGATATTTTGATGCAAAACAGAAGGTATTAGTGACAGGTGATTTGAATGCGGTGAGTAATGTGGCAGTTGAGGGTATAATTGGAGGGAAATGAGAATTCAGTATTATGAATGGAAAGGGTGAAGAGCTTATGGAGTTGTGTGCTGAAAAAGGACTGGTGATTGGGAATACCTGGTTCAAAAACAGGGACATCACAAGTATACATATGTGAGTCAGAAAAATGGTCAGGGGACATCATTGAAATAAATATTAATTGAAAGGCATGTAAAAGAGAGAATTTTGGATGTACATGTACTGAGAGGGATGTCTGATCACTATCTAGTGGAGGCGAGGGTGAAGATTTGTAGAGATTTTAGATAAAGAGGATAAAATATCGGTGAGAAGAGAATGATGAGAGTAAGTGAGTTTAGAAAAGAGAATTGTGTGAAGAAATACCAGGAGAGATTGAATGACAAATGGCAAAACGTTAGAGTAAATGAAGCAAAGGAAGTTGGTGAGGAATGAGAGGTATTTAGGGAAGAAGTGCTGGCATATGCAAGAGATGCATGTGGCATGGGAAAGGAGAGAGGTGGGCAGACTAGAAAGGGTAGTGAGTGATGGGATGAAGTAAAGTTGCTAGTGAAAGAGAAAAGGGAAGGTTTTGGAGCAGTACTTACAGGACCTGCAGGAGGTTAAGAAGAAGGTGCAGGGGTTGATAAAGGGCAAATGAGAGTTGGGTTGAGGGAGTATCATAAACTATAGGGAGAATAAGATGCTTAAGAAGGAGTTCAATAATGTGTGATAAACAAGAGAGGAAACAGGAACATCGGAGAAGGGGGCAAAAGGGGAAGTGGTTACAGGCAGTGATGAAGTGAAGGGGGATGGTGTGGGTATTCTGAAGGACTATTAAATGTGTTTGATGAGAAGATGGCAGATGTACGGTGTTTGGTTCAGGAGAGCAGTTTGGTGAAGAGAGAAGAGGTGGTGAAAGCCTTATGTAAGATGAAATATAGCAAGACAGTTAGAGTTGATGGCAATGCAGTTGAATCTATCATGAAGGGTTGACTCTGTTATTGATTGGTTTGTTACGATTTTCAATTTACATTTGTGAAGCGGGCAAAAGGGGAAATGGAAACAGGCAGTGATGAAGTGAAGAGGATATGGAGTGGGTATTCTAAAGGACTGTTAAATATGCTTGACGACAGGATGGCAGATGTAGGATGTTTGGTTCAGGAGAGTGGTTTGGTGAAGAGAAAAGTGGTGGTGAAAGCCTTAGTAAGATGAAATGTGGCAAGGCAGTTAGAGTCAATGGCACTGCAGTTGAATCTGTCATAAAGTGTTGACTCTGTTATTGATTGGTTTGTTATGATTTTCAATTCATGTATGTATGGATCATGGTGAAGTGCCTGAGGATGGGTAGAATGCATGTGCAGTGCCACTGTATAAAGGCAATGGGGATAAAGGTGAGTGTTTAGACTACAGAGTAAAAGTTTGTTGACTGTACTTGATAAGTTGTATGGAAGGGTAGTGATTGAAAGCGTGAAGGTATGCACAGAGCATCAGACTGGGGAGGAGCAGCGTGGTTTCAGAAGTGGTAAAGGATGTCTGGATCAGGTGTTTGAAAGAACATGTGTGAGGAGTACTTAGAGAAACAAGAGGGATTTGTATGTGGCATTTATGGATTTGCAGAAAACATTTGACAGGGTAGATTGAGATGCCATGTGGAAGATCTTCAGAATTTACAATGCAGGAGAAAAGCTGCTAGAAGCAGAGAGAAGTTTTTATCAAGAGTGTAAGGTATTTGTATAAGTAGGAAGAAAGTAGAATGAATGGTTCCAAGTGAAGGCTGGTCTGCAGCAAGGGTGTTTCATATCAACATGATTTAATTTTCGTATGGATGGGGTGGTGAGGGAAGAAATGTGAGAGGCTTGGAAAGATAAGCAATTAGTCAGTTTGCAGAGGATAAGAAGGCATGGAAAATGAATCAGTTGTTGTTTGCTGAAAATACAACATTGGTGGCAGATTCAAGTGAGAAACTGCAGATGTTTGAAACCGAGTTTGGAAGAGCATGAGAAAGGAAGAAGCTGAGAGTAAATGTGAATAAAAGCAAGGTTATTAAGTTTAACAGGGTTGAAGACAGGTTAGTTGGGGTTTGAGTTTGAATATAGAAAAACTCAGGGAAGTGAAGTGTCTTAAATACCTGGGAGTGGACATGGCAGTGAAAGGAAATATGAGAGTGAGTCATAAGGTGGGTGAGGGGGTGAAAGGTTCTGGGAGTGCTGAAGAACGTGTAGAAAGTAAGACTGTTATCAGGGAGGGCAAAACTAAGTATGTTTGAAAGTACTGTAGTCCCAACAATATCATATGGATGTGAGGTACGGGCTTTAGATGAGGCTATGCAGAGGAGGGTGGATGTGTTGGAAATGAAATGTCTGAGGATAATATGTGGTGTGAGGTGGTCTGATCGAGTGAATAATGAAAGGGTAAAAGAGAGGTGTGGTAATAAAAAGAGTATGGTTGAGCGAGCTAAAGAGTGTGTGCTGAAATGAAGAAAATGAGAGAGAATAGGTTGACAAAGAGGATATATATGTGTCAGATGTGGAGGGAACAAGGAGGGGGAAACCTAACTGGAGATGAAATGATGGAGTGAAAAAGATATTGAGCAATCAGGGCCTGAATATGTAAGAGGGTGAAAGGTGAATTGGAACAATGTGGTATACAGGGGTCGCCATGCTGTAGATATGATGCTGTGGTTTCGGTGTATTACACATGACAGCTAGAGAATGGATGTGAATAGATTTGGCCTTCCTCTGCCTGTTTCTGGCATTGCCTTGCTAACGCAGGAAACAGTGATCAAGTGCAAAAAAATAAATCACATGTATCATCTACCAAAAAATGAAGGATAAGTTTCATATTCTGTAATTAACCTTACCAATTATAACACCATTGGCTGATCGATAATAACTCTGTGTTATGGTGCGGAAACGCTCTTGTCCAGCAGTATCCCAAATCTGTAACTGAAAGCAGAAATGAATAAATTATGGCAACAAGAAATACTGGAAGATGGACCATTCAAACAAAATATAATGGGAAGAGTAACTGCAGAAAAGAACTGCATAGCAGTGTTGATAATCTATAATCCTCCAAAGAATATAAATGAGCCAAAAAATATACAAGATAACAAAGAAGGAGGGGGCAAAGGTTCTGGGAGTGATGAAGAATGTGTAGAAAGAGAGAACTTTATCTCAGAGCAAAAATGGGTATGTTTGAAGGAATAGTAGTTCCAACAATATTATACGGTTGCGAGGCATGGGATATAAATATGGTTGTGCAGAGGAAGGTGGATGCGTTGAAAATGAAATGTTTGAGGACAGTATGTTGAGTGAGGTGGTATGACCAAGTAAGTAATGAATGGGTAAGAGAGATGTGTGGTAACAAAAAAGAGCGTGGTTGAGAGAGCAGAAGAGGGTGTGTTGAAATGGTATGGACATACGGAGAGGAGTGAGGAAAGGTTGATAAAGAAGATATATGTGGCAGAGATGGAGGGAACAAGGAGAAGTGGGAGACCAAACTGGAGGTGGAAGGATGGAGTGAAAAAGATTCTGAGTGATTGGGGCCTGAATATGCAGGAGGGTGAAAGGTGTGCACAGAACGGAATGAACTGGAACGATGTGGTATACTGGGGTCGATGTGCTGTCAATGGACTTAGCCAGGGCATGTGGAATGTCTGGGGTAAACCATGGAAAGGGCTGTAGGGCCTGGATATGGATAGGGAGCTGTGGTTTTGGTGCATTACACATGACAGCTAGAGATTGAGTGTAAGTGGATGTGGCCTTTTTTTGTGTTTCCAGGCACTACCTCACTGATGCAGGGGGTGGTGATGCTGTATCCTGTGGAGTTGGGTGGTGCCGAGAATGGATGAAGGTGAGCAAGTATGAATATGTACATGTGTATATATGTATATATGTATGTATATATGTATATGTTGATATGTATATGTATAAGTACGTGTATATGTATACATGCGTGTGTATATGAGTGAACAGGTCTTTCTTCGTCTGTTTCCTATAGCTACCTCGCTGATGCAGGGAATGGCAATCAAGTATAAATACAGTAGTCCCTCGATTTAATGGACTAATATGGGGAGGGGGCGTTCATTAATACCAACTGTCCATTAAACTGAACGTAACCACTCTTTTATTCAATATACAATATACAGTTCATATGCTTTCTTTTAACTCCTCTGTAACTTGATGACATTTTGAATTGCATGGAATGCAAAATTATTGTATAAATAAAGTCACACTTTTTGTATACAGCCTGACCACACAATAGCCTGAGGCAGACTGAGACCGAAACAAAGTGAGTATACCCTACACTACCAAAAACAAGTATGATATGAAATGCGCATGGTGTGGTGTTTGAGATTTTTTAATTCTTTTTTTTTCATTTTTTCATTTATCATTAATTAATGTATCAGTATTTGCCTGATCCGTTAAATCTAAAATCCGTTATGTCAGGGTCTGTTAAATCAAGGGTTTACTGTACAGTAAATAGATAATTAAAACAAAGAAGGAACAATCATGATGGTACACTTTTCTGAGATGGTAAACTTCAAATAATGGAGGATTTCAATTATAAAAAGAGAGGCTGAGAGAATTTAGATTGTCATGGAGACAAGTTCTTTGAGTGTTTATATGTAACTCTCTTGTATCAGCACATTGCTGAGCACACAAGAATTAGAGTGGCTAATTCACCTATATTTACAAGATAATTTCTTAACACAGTAGCACGGACAATGAGAATCCTATATATAACACATCAACCAGAAAAAAAAAAGATAGTTTAATCTTGTGGCAAATGTGGGCATTAAAAGAACAATGATGAAACATTATATGTATATTTATATATTTCTTTTTATACATATCTGCCACTTCCAGCGTTAGCAAGGTAGTGTCAAGAACAAGGGACTGAGCCTTAGACGGAAAATCTTTACTTGGCCCTCATCTCTGTTCTTTCTTTTGGAAAAGTAAAACAGGAGGGGAGGATTTCCAGCCCCTTGCTCCCTCCCCTTTTAGTCGCTTTTTACGACATGCAGGGAATACGAGGAAAGTATTCTTTCTCCCCTATCCCCAGGGAAGGAGTAGCATTACTCCTGAAGCAGGATTTGTGGGAGTGTGTGATAGAGTGTAAGGAAGTAAATTCCAGATTGA